>KN485352.1:13159-32622 GCA_000787095.1 Periophthalmodon schlosseri | reverse complement strand
ACACAAAGTACTGCACATTTTACTAGTACCACTAGTATACCACTGTTGTGGAAAAATTACAATTGTAGATAAAAAGTAATCCATTTGTGAAGCCCGGCGAGTTTTGACACACGTTAATGTCTGGTCTGGGTCTGACAGACTGACACAGACCAAATGCATTTAAAGACATATGATAAGAATATTTTCTTCACAACATTAGTATACTTATATTGCCTGTCCTCTGTCCCTTTGTCCACCCTCTGACCACACATGGCTGTACTCTCCGTCCGCACACAGCTTGGCGTCTCTCTGGGCCACAGCTCGTTTCTGAAGTTGTTCTTCAGCATGTGTCGATCTTCAGGGCTGTGGTTGGGGACACGAGGAACAGGACGAGTTCTTTTGAGTCACATGAAAACAAGCAAATGGCTGAACTTTTCTGAAGTTTTCCTCCAGTGACAGCTGTGAAACAGAAGGATGGTTTTAATGATGTAGGTCTGGTTCTGCCCAGGAGAAGACCATATGTCCTCCTGCTCAGGAGGTGCTTTTGGTTCAGGTCTATGTGTAAAGTTATCTCCTGGCTTCAGATCATTCAGCTGTGGTGGTTGGTTCACTGTGGTTGTGTTCGTCTTGAAGGGTGTTGTCAGGTTACAGGTCTTGTAGTTAATGGAAAACAATCTCTAAATGATAACACCTGTTTTCTCACAATAACATTTTCTGAAACTAAACCAAATTTTGTAATATTCCCCCTTTGACACATTTATATATGTGTATATATACATGTGTCAATTTTGTTCAGAGCAGGCATCTCTGTTGGCTTGGTTATCTTCTGCTGTAAGAGAACACTTTGGGTAAATTGTAATTCTGAAAGAAGCATTTTGTGAATCACAAAACTGCTATCGGTTAGTGGTTAGTGTTGTTAGTGGGTGATTATTTCATAGGAACATGTAAAGAAAAAGAAGAGAAATTATGCAGCATCCGCATCTCCTGTAACAAAAAAAAAATGATTAACGAAATCACAGGCACATAGTTGTCAAGGGTAGTCAAGTCAGTCAAGTCAGTTTAGATTTGTGATCACTACTGGCTTTGATTAGGCCTTCATTTTGTTTTTGAAAGCGCTCATTAACATTTTGGGGGTTCGTGGAAGAATTTGGTTTCTTCTTTCCAATTACAATTAAGGAGGGTTTTTGGTACCAGCTGGACTTTTCTTAGGACATGCATGTCATTAAACTCACTGCAGTGATGAGGCAAAAAACATAAAATAAGTACAAATAAAAAAAACCCAAAACAATTAAATCTAGAAAATGAGTGGATCTATTAAAACTTCATCCAGTCATTTTCTTGTTGATTGTTTACAAAGGCTCAAATGTTAAACACATATTTTATGATAATGCACAATTTACACTACACAGTTTGACTGATCAGGTCCAAGGACACACAAACGTACAGTTGACTTCTGGTGTCACACTCTGTAGTTAACCATTTTCTTTTTTTTTAAATTTTTTTCTGTTTTGTTTTTTTTGTTTGTTTTTTTTTCCATGTTGCCACAGTTCTTCACACTTAACATTGTGAGTCAATTAGGGCATAGTGTTGACATGACGTAAATTTACATTTGTCTTCTTGCATTTTGCACTTGCATAATATCTCCATTCTTAGACCTGATGAGGTGCACTGCCCCTTTGAATTTACTCTCCCTCATGAAAAAAGTTCAGCCATCCTTACACTTAACTACACAGGGACTCTCACCCTTTTGCCTTTTTACTAGTTAATAACCCTAGATAGGAGTTTCACGTAGTGACTGTTCGCTAAATAGCAGGGACTCACCCGTTTGACTGTTTACTAGCTAGTAAGAACTAGAGGGGCCATGACTGTTTGGTAGTTAACCATAATGATTCTCAAACTTTACTCTGGAGAATAAATTCAAGTAGGTCCCAATACTAGATATTATATAAAGCTAATGTTCACCTTTACACAGTGTCTCACAGCTTATTCAATGATGGAGCTACAGTCATCACAGTCCCATGGACTAGACCTGGATCAGGGATGGGGCTAGTGATTGGGCACAGCAGGGGCATCTCAGGGAAGGGGAAGGGTGTTGTGTAGTTCCATAGTGGCTTTCAGCTGCTTTACTTTTGATGTCGCAAGTTGACTTGGCTCCTCAGTTGGAATCCATTTCTGTCCAGATCCTCTTGAAGTTTTGCTCCCCATTTTTGTTTTAGCACTTGTAACTTCCAACAGTTTTGTTTCAGTGGCTTAAAAGGATAAGCAGTCTATCAACTGTGTCCCAAAAGTGAAGAAATCAGGAGTGGGGGAGGGCTATTGTTGTTGGAATTGTATCTGCATCTTGGTGTTATAGCAGCATGTTGGTACACACATGAGATTTTGGAGCCAATAAGACTGAAAGTCCAATCAAGTAATTGAAATATGGAAATTTTAGCTTTTGTGAGATGAATCAAAAATGGTATAGGATCAGAACTAAGGCTGTTGGGTATGTTTAGAGAATTCCAGTTAAGAATTTTGCATTGCATTTTACATTGTTCTTTGATTTACCAGTCTTTGTAGATGAAGATTTCCTTTTCAAATGAAATAAAGTCCGTATTGCAAAAGCTCACCAAGAAAAAATAGTTAGAATCCAGCGGTGGTGATCCAGGACATAAGCCAATGTCCTTCCATGTTTTTCTTTGAAAGCTCCATGCATCAGGACAGAAACCAAAAGGAAGACAAAATTCCCTCTGCACTGTGTTCTGGACGATCCCACTCTTCTGACACCATTATTGTTGTGGAAAAATTACAGTTGTAGATGAAAAGTAATCCATTTGTGAAGCCTGGTGAGTTTTGAAATACAAAAAAGGTTTATTCAGACCTGCCCTCGCCACAGACTGGTAGCCTCCCCGTGTCCCAAGTCTCTTTCCTTTAGTCTCCTTTAGTCTCCTCCTGTGCATCTGAGCTCTCAGTATTTATACCAGAAAGACAAAGCTACATATATTTCAAAGCAGTGACTTTTGTTTCACACCCATGAGATAATGAACTTTTACACTTAGACAGGTAGAACAACATAGAGTTTCCTGTGGGATGGGGACAGAGCCTTCACACATGTTAATATCTGGTCTGGGTCTGACAGACTGACACAGACCAAATGCATTTAAAGACATATGATAAGAATATTTTCTTCACAACAATAATATACTTAAATTTCCATCACACCACCATAACCTCAATAACATACACTACCAGCCAAAAGTTTGGACACACCATCTCATTCAGTGTTTTTTTTTTTTTTTTTTTTACTAAAAGAAAATTTCATTTCTGTCATCTAGACAAAGTTTTTTTGAGTGAATGCGATTTGCTCCTTTTTACATTTTATATACATACAGAAGACAACAAATATATGGAGTAATATTATATATTGGTAGTTACAGTAACATTATATATTGGTAGTTACAGTAACAGAATGGAATATGTTGCAAAGAAAAAACATTAAATAACTCTACTAAATATATTTTTTAAATATTTTATGTTCAAATCCTCAAAGTAGCCACCCTTTGCTTTCTTGAAATAAATAAACTCTACTAAATATTTAGTAGAGTTATTTAACTTTTTTTCTTTACTACATAATTCCATTTATCGTACTTCACATATTTAATGTAATTTATGTATATAAAATGTAGAAGGTGGTGAAAAGCATTGAATGAGACGGTGTGTCCAAACTGTTGACTGGTAGTGTACATAACATTGTGATACAGACCTAAAAGTAATGTTCCAAGCTTGAAATATGTTTCAGCATGGGTCCCTCAGTAACCTGAGGAAGGTCAGTTGGACCGAAACGTCGTGTGAATAAAGCAAACCAAGAGTGAGACAGTGTGCGGGAGTTTTTTCTTAACCTTTCAAGTGCTTCACCTCCGACGCACCTGTCGCCCAGTCAGGTGTGCAGAGTCTACACAGGATCCCTCAGTAACAAAACCTTTGATACCTTTGTTTCATACAAATATACGTGATCCAAGCGTTTTTTTGCCCAATTCCAAACACTTTTACTGTCACCACAGACTGCATAGGTTGGTCCGATGTTGGCCCGTGTTCACACTGCACTCACCCCGCTCCAGAGTGCGATTGGAGTCGCTCCAAGACCTCCTGTTTCAAGCGCTCTTGGAGTCTTTTACTTTGACCTAACTAGTGGCAGTGTGAAAATGACCAAAGTCATTTTGTATAATAACAAATAAAAAACTTAACTATGAAGGAACATTCATGCGCCAAGGCAATATTCATATCGGAAAAGAAATATGTTGTAATAGCACTAAGATACTATATCTTAAGAAATACACAGTCTTTTACATTACAGAGACAGAAGTGCAGTTTTGTTGTTTAAATTATAACAACAACAAAAATTTTACCTAGAACCGAGCTGGAGGTTTGCCTGGGGCAGCAGTGCAGTTTTTTCATCAATAATCTTCTACATTTGTCAAATTTGTAACATTATTGGCTAGAAGACTTACCTTACTGAATTGGAAACAAAAAAAACCTCCAAATTACACTAATCTATTGTATGACATAATGAAACATGTCCAACTAGAAAAAATTAAATTTGAACTTAGAGGGAAAGTGGACATTTTTCACTTGACATGGGATGTGTTTCTGGAGTACTTTGACAAACAGGTGAATATGCAAGTATAGAGTATGTTACTCCCCCTCCTTTATTTTTTATTTAATTTGTTATTTTTTTTAAATTAATTGTATTATATTTGTCTGTTGTCTTATTTATTTATTTTTTATATTTTAAATTTTATATATTGATTTTATTTTTTTGCTTATTTTACTTTTTTTAAATTTTTTTCTGTTAGGCTATATTGATAACACATATATAAGGTTATTACCAACTGCTGAAAAATTTTAATAAAAAAGATCATGGAAAAAAAAATCTTCTACATCTACTAGTTACATTTTTGTGTTATTTTAAGATATTGGTCAATATAAATATTAACAGTTAAATAAATATTAAAATGTGTTCAAAATATATTATTTTTTGCGTACATCTACTAAAGTTTTCAAAGTTTCTTCTCTTGTGTTTGTCCCCAAATGTTGTAGCAGTTTGTCATTTTTGACAAATGACAAATTAGCTGTACATTTGTTTACACAGCTCATCTGCTCAAATAAATATGAGTGTTTTCAGTTTGCTGTATCAAACATGATGCCCATTTCTCTCTCTCTCTCTCTCTCTCTCTCTCCCTCCCCCAGACTGGTGCAGTACCGGGATGTGGATCAGCTGACCTCTCTCTCGGGTGGAGAGTTTCTGTCCGCAGCATTCGGGGTCGGCTCAGGGTCAGATGCGCTTGTCGTCACCATGGTTACGCTCAGCTTCCTGGTGCGAGTCTGCCTTATATGGCTGTTCTTCTTCTTGCTCAGTGTGGCAGAGAGGACCTATAAACAGGTGAGAGCTGAATTGTGAATTTGTTGACAAAATGTAATAATGTTTCTAAAGTCATATAAAATCCAACACTTTTCTTGAAGTTAAGCTAAACTATTAAGTTAAACTGATAAGAAATAGATATTTTTACCATATTGCCCAGCCCTAACATTTTTAATAAAACATGTGCCGGAAACTCCCTTAGCGATTGATGGGAGGAGAGTCGCTGCTCCTTCATCTGGAGAGAAGCTAAGGTCACGTGGCCCTCTGTTTTGGATGCTTCCTAAGTTCCTGGATGCCTTCTGGGGAGGTGTTCCGGGCACGTCCCACAGAGAAAGAGACCCCGAGGCTTTGTGACTAGCCTGTGGTCTGAGGAGCTAGAGGAAGTGTCTGGGGAGGAGGACATCTAAGTCTGCTATGTGACTGCTGCCCCCTCAACCCCCTCGAGAAATGCAGAAGTATATAATAGATAGATATTTATCTTTATATTTTTGGGGATTTTTCAGAGGCTGTTGTTTGCAAAGCTGTTTGGTCACCTGACATCAGCCCGCAGAGCCAGGAAGTCTGAGGTACCCCATTTCAGACTGAAGAAAGTCCAGAACATCAAGATGTGGCTCTCCCTGCGGTCCTACCTCAAGGTATGGCAACTTTTACACCATCATTCACTCAGTTATGTCCAACTGATAGACTGTAAAAGTAATCAGCAAGTGCAAGAGAATCCTGCCTTTGAACATGAACATGAACATGAATGAACATGATTTCCTTTGTCTACTCTCAGAGACGCGGCCCTCAGCGTTCTGTGGATGTGATAGTTTCATCCGCCTTCCTTCTCACTCTGTCTGTGGTCTTCATCTGCTGTGCTCAGGTAAAAAAAACATACCATACATCTGAAAATAGCAAATGTGGTCATCTATAAGGTTAGAGTCAATCCTTTCTGGCTGTAGTTGCTGCATGTCCATGAGACGTTCCTGGAGTGTCATTATAACTGGGAGTTGGTGATCTGGTGCTCCAGTCTCACTCTGTTTCTGCTGCGCTTCGTGACTCTGGGCTCTGAGACCAGCAAGAAGTACAGTAACACTTCCATCCTGCTCACCGAACAGGTGTGTTAATGTAGAAAAGAATTAGATTTACTGCTGTGTACAGATGATAAGTAATGTTTGTCTTTGATCCTCAGATAAACCTGTATCTGAAGATGGAGAAGAAACCAAACAAGAAGGAGGAGCTGACTCTGGTCAATAATGTTCTCAAACTGGCCACAAAACTGCTCAAGGTTGGAACGAGAGTTATGTATCTAATGACAGATAATGTGTGTAACCACGGTTTTATGAATCCCTCTTGACCACCAGAGGGCGGTGCTGTAAGCTGGGCACTCTTAGAGACCTACAAGAGTAGCTTAGAGTAAAGAGGTGACTTGCCATCTGTTTTGGATATGTTCCAGGCATGTCCTACTGAAGAGAAAATGTATAACACGCTGGAGGGACTATGTCTCTCTGTGGCCTTGGGATGTATAGATGGATGGATGCATTAAAATAATTCATTTGTTTGTGTGTTTGCAGGAGCTGGACTCGCCGTTCCGGCTTTACGGACTTACCATGAACCCTCTGCTCTACAACATCACTCAGGTGGTCATTCTGTCTGCTGTGTCCGGGGTCATCTCTGACCTGCTCGGGTTCAACCTCAAGGTAAAAACTTACAAAATCACTAAAACATGTTACAGTACAGTGAAATTTTAATATGAGCCTTCTACAACTACTGCTGTAATTTGACTCAAAATACTAATAATGAAAGGTTTGCCCTAGCTAGCCATAAAACATCTAGTATTAACAGTAGATTAGACTTCTTTTCCCAAACCTAGGAACATTCCAGAAGCATCTTTTAGAGCTGCCAGTTGCTGTGATTATATTTAGGGCTGAACGAATTGGGAAATCTAATTGTGATTGCAATGTTTGTCAGAGAAATTGCACTTAATTTTTTTATTTGTTTTAATAAATGTATTTTGTTCAAAGTTCACATTTTAAACATGTTCAGAAAAAATGACAAAAATCTGAAATATTAAACTCAAACTAATACAAGAATCACATTTCAGAACATGTTTGTATCGATCTACAAGGTTAAAATAAGACAGGACATTTTGTCATTTATGGAAGAAATTTTGGCACTTAAAAAATTGCAGCCTTTGTGATTTTCTAATGGTCTCCATTCAAATTATGTTTAGGTTCAATTGTGATTAACCTTGCAGCCCTAGTTCCATTTCATTCCGACCAACCACCAAAAGACGGTGCTGAAAGTTCTGAATGATTCCCTTTTTTGTTTCGGCTGTTGGCTGTATGTTAAATTCTTTGTATAGAAAGATTTATGGCTAACCGAGCTACTTCAGACTAGGAGCACATACTCAACCTTTATTATGATTTAAGTTAGTAATTTTATACATTTAGAGTATTAACTTCTACAAACTTCTTTGTGTTTCAGCTGTGGAAGATCAAATCATGACAGTGACCTGATGCTGACCCCGACTGACCTTTGACCCTTATGTTCACACTTTGTGCAATTCACAACTATTTATTTACCCTCGCAGTGTTTCTAGGTTTATATGAATTTTAGGTTATTTTATTTTATTTGTTCACTGCAAAAACGCATTACCTACTTTAGTTTGAAAACACTTGAATTAAGATTATTTTAGTTGATTTGAACATTTTGACTAGTTTAAATTTACTTAAAGGACTTACAAAATCAGATTTGCTAAATATTTCGAACTGGTATTTTTCAAGGCAATATTATATGCCAATAGCATAAGTTTAATTTAATTTTTAAGTATAATTTTTGTCCATATTACACTTGAAATCAGACAAAGTATGACTGAATTGTTTCATCTGAAAACAATTTTCATCAATATTCTTAATTCAATACATTTAAACCATTGTAGACATTTTTGCAGTGTTTTACACAGACAATGCTATAAATACACATTTATCAAGTATTACGACTATCATTGACCCACTGCTGGTCCTTCAATCTCACATGTTTTATGGTGTTCATTTGAATTTATGTCAAGTCTCAATAACAAATCCAAGTTAAAGACACACTAGATAATTTTTCTGGTGAGACACCGGTTGTCTCCATGGAGATTTTATTGCTTTGCCTGGAATGTTCCACAGTATGGCATTACCTTTTCAATTACAGTTGTTTCTTTTGCTGAAAAACATGAATTCTTACTGTACACAGGGTCGACTCGCTTCCAGACCACAGTTCAGATCTGTGGAATCATCTGCTTTCTCCATAGAGATAGATGAGTTGAATGCCGTACTGTGGAGCATTCCTGGCTTTAGAGTAACATCGCCATGGAGACAAGTAGATGGCAGATTCCCTGCTAGAAAAGTTACGCAGTGCTCCTTTGTTTTATTTTTTATTTTTACTTTTATCTCTCTATTTTCAAACATGCTGCCACTTCATCACATTTTGTATTTACAATGAACATAATAGATATGTTAAAACATGCTGTATGCTTACTATAGAAATCATACATCTATGGTAGATAGCCTCTGAAAAATTTCCTCAATCAAAAACCTTATAGTGAAATATAATGCACTATTATATATTGGTAGTTACAGTAACAGCACCTAGTTAATCAATGCACTATTATATGGGGCATGGTAGTCATGCTGTTTGCTATGTATGGCTATTCCCCCATAGAAAATAATAGACAGAAAATAGTAGGAAAAGTCTATTAAATAGTAATAGTAAATTTGGATTTAGGTGCAAACAGTAAATCTGTAGTAAAAAATATGCTAAAAAAAATCATTTTAATTTATTTTTATTTCACAGAAGCACCTGTCCATTTTTCTGCCTTATGAATTTTATATATATTAATATAGATGACTTCTTATCTATATTAAAGGGTCTGTACCTGATTTTAAACCATGAGTGAGGAACATGTTTTAGTTTGAACTGTTAGCCCCACCCACTTAGTCCTTTCTGCAGCTGTGGTATTGCACCATGACACAGAAACAAGTGTATGGGATAATGTCAGGCAGTTGGTTTCCCATGAATCTTAGTGAACAATGTACCTGACAAAAAGAGGCGGCCCTGTTAGTAGATTGTGTATTAGTTATTACCTGAGGAAATCTATGTAAAATGAATAGATGATATTGTACAGTCTAATTTGTTTGTTATTTAGCAGCTTTAACAGTATAACACATGATGTAAAGAGGATTTATCTTGATGAGAATAAATTTAAATCAGGTACAGGTTCTTTAATTGAAAACTATTTGCTAGTTCACAATCATCAAAATCACATTTAAGACTCAAAACTGACAAGGGTTGAAATCCTGTCCTCCTTCTCACTTTCAGTGTAGATTGTTAAATATATTTTGGTGAAGGCAATGGCTCCTTATACCAGTTCACAAAACTGGTTTTTAGAAGGTCAACCATTTATTCCTGTATTATTATTTTTGTGTGGAAAAAAGTGATGCGATTACGTTTTTTGTTTGACTGACAACAGCAATTTATAATGTTAGCGAGAAGGACATTAAAGGGGCTATGTCATGCTAAATTTGTTGTTTTGTTTTTTATTGCTTGGTCAAGCGTTTATTCCTGTATTATTATTTTTGTGTGAAAAAAAACATGATGCGATTACGTTTTTTGTTTGACTGACAACAGCAATTTATAATGTTAGCGAGAAGGACATTAAAGGGGTATGTCATGCTAAATTTCTTTTTTTTTTTTGCTTACAAACATGTTATTGTATATGACTGTATTCTCTAGCGCTGAGTTTATAAAGCCTGAAAATGCTCCCCAAGTCCTGCCCACTTCAGGAAGCACTGACCAATCTCCACGATCTAAACAAAATCCACTTTTGTATATTGTTTTTTGTTTTTTCGGATCAATTCATAGCTGTTTCAATTGATTTTCTTTTAGCTCAATATCATTTTAAGGTAATATTTAGCTTTCTTTTTTCAATTTTGATTTTCAATTTAAATGTTTTGGATAGATAAAGACATAAAGTCCCCATTTCATCTAATCCCTTTGCCAGATGTGAAAAAGGCAGCCTACCAATGAAAGCTACCTTAAACTAGCTAACTCAGGCTCATTTACATTGAAATAAAATGTTAAATTAAATAAGTTTCAGTGTTTATGGTGCCAGTAGTTTTAGTCAGATGCTTTGAGATTGTAGAATTGATAGTTTGTAGTGGGGGGCTGCATGTATGTCTATGGTGGAATTTTCAGCAGTTACCCTGCACACATTAGCAAACACAGCTTGACACATTTTTAGATTGTCTGAAAACCCAAGAAGAAAATTATAGAGTGGATTTAAACCGTTTAGGTATTTGATTTTCAGCAAAAATGGCGAGAATGACTGTTGGCTAATGCTAGCTAACTTGTGACTGTAATGTTATTTAAGAGGGGCTTGTTTAACAGAACAAATCAGCTCTCTTGTTGTAGCTCAGACTAAATCAGTTCTTTCTGGTAAATTGTGATAAAACAAAGCTCAAAGCGCTAATTCGAGTAACTGAGCTTCAGACAGAGCAGTGCCTCTAGTTAGCTTCACCCCCCTAGCGAATGTTAATGAGAGCTGCAAAGTATCAATATGCATTTCTGTTCTGAAGTGATCAATATTGGTTCATTAAAAATAAATATAGCCCCTTTTTAATGTCTGTTATTGAACTCAATGCTATCAGTAACCTGTAGTAGTTTGTGCATGTAGAATGAGTGTTTTAAATTATGCACTTTAAAAGTTTGACATGTTTTTTAAAAAAGCAAAATTAGAAAGAAGAAATTTCATTTGTCTTTAAGATGTTTTTGTACCTCAAATGCTTGTAGTTTTCTGTTTTTAGCGAATGTTGAAAATGTTTGACGCCTTTCAAACTTCCTGGTATGTGAAGTTTTCATGTACAAGAAATGGTTGCTTGGTTAACTTTGTGCTAATTAAGATAGCTTCACCCAGAGGGTGGTATAGTATCTAAAGTGGACATCCCTTTTAACTGTAAAAGAAACCAATACCTGGTTCTTTTGCATTTACTTCACATTAAAATCTGAAAATGGACAAATTCAAAAGTTCCATTAATACAGATTGTAAGAAAATTACAACCCAAAAAGTTACATGGTTCAACTTTTTTGTGAATTCATTATTATCATTGTCAATTTTATGTCAATGGGTCATTTATCAGTGACCCAGTCCTCAGTCTTGTAATTGTTTATACAGTCCCAAGATGGCAGCTGTGTGCCTCCAAGAGCAGATTTTTCTTTTACTAAACTTGTCCTAAAAGATTTTAAGCAACTTTGGTTGGGTTTGCCACCTTGTCTGCCCAATATTATAACATGCACAATAGCTTTTAGAGCATACCATGGTCTCATAGAAAATTCGCATACAGTCCAAAGATGGCTGCTGCATTCTCCACTGCAGCTGTTGCTAGTGCCGCTCTAGAGCCCTATCCACCCTAGCGTCATGCTTTGAAACATTAGCGTTATAATGTTGAGTTTATGTTGATGAGAAGAAGACCAAAGTGCTCTGTTTGTTGCTAGAAATTGAATGTATTCAACTTCACGCTTTAAAAATGTTTTCTCGTTTTGAAAATATTTTGAATTGTATTTTTGTTTTAGTTTTCTCGTCCGTGCATTTATTTGTAAAGCTTTAGTTTCTCGCACTCACTGAAGAACGTTTATTTTATAGTTTTTATGAAAGAACAAAGTGACATTTGTGATGAACTGAATCTAGATACAGGACTCTGTTTTGTGGTTTGAAGAGTCTTAATATTTAGATTTGTGTTTTTGTGAACTTGTCTGTCAAGTATCTACATTTTATAAGAAAAATAAAATATGAAAAAAATGTGGTACTTTTGTATTTTGTCAAGACAATATTTGGGACTTCTTCTCTGGGGAAAGAGACAGTATGTAAGATTTGGATTTTAAATTTCACTCATGTGTCCCCTGATACGAGGTAAACATGATTGTAATTCTGATTTATTCTTAATTATTCTTAATTCATTTATTTGTTATAATTTGGTGTTTTGGTGTCAATGATCCAATCAGAAAGCAAAATGAGCTTCACATGAGTCTCGTTTGGGTTGCCAGTTTCAATGCTGAAATCTTGGTTTAAACCTCTGAATTCTCACGACCTAAACCCTAGTACTTGCAGCCAATCATCTGCAGCTCAGTGAGTGAATTCTGGAGGGTCTGAGCTTTCACAAGAGGCCTGGCCTGAAAAAAAAAAAAAATGTATGTGCCCTCTATCTGCAGGTTAAGGCACTGGCAACCCAAGTTCAGTTGTAATTAATTTGTAATTAATTTTTTTTTACCTGTGCGAGCGCAGGCTATATACTATACTTTTAACGCAGGTCCTCAGTGATTTGGGCAACACAAATTTGTACGAATTTATAAAAATGGCTACACACTGTACAATATTTACTAAAAAAAAACTTGGTTTCTGAGAGAAGATGTTACAGTATTACATTATGGCCAGCAGAGGGCAGCATGATGACTGACATGATACGATGATGCAGAAACATAATACAATAGAAATATATGCAGTATCATAAGGTAATTAAATGTCTGTAGCATTGTTTAAAAAATCACAACATGACGAGTGATTTTGAAAAACCTTTTATTAGAACAATACAGCAGATATAAAGGTCTATTGCGATCAGTCTCATCAGAATACACCTGTGCTCTCCCGAATAAATTAATATAAACTCCATCGAATAAAACAACAAAATCAAAGAAACAAAACCAAATATATAATAGTGAAATATTTTTTCAAAGCCAAGTCACTGCTCAATCCAACAAACCCAATGCACATCAGATCATATCAGTGTTTCTGTAGGAATTTGTGGTTTCATTTTGAAGTTTTTACCCCTTTTGTGAACAGAAAGCAAGTGAAACATAGAAATAATAGGAGTAATTAAAGCTTTTATGATGCCAAACAAAAATAGATAAATTACAATACCAAAAATAATGTGAAAATCAAAATAACAAAGGATTTTTAACATATTCAGTGCTGTGGTCTTAACAAGAGATCTGCTTTGTAATTGTCCTAGGGCCCTTTAGAATTTCCCATAGTTTAAAATTTTAAAATTTTTATTTTGGGCACGTAAAGGGTAACATAATTAATAATTGCATCCGATTAACATTTCAAATCAGAAATAATCACATACAAAAATAAATGTGAGAAATAAGAGAAATACATGGCTGTTTGACATAGATCCTATTTTCCATTTGGTTTGTACGCATAATACATTATAAAATATATTTTTTCCAAGAGGCCCCAATTTCTTTTTTTTTTTTGATACCTGAAAAACATTTATATTTTAATTAATTATTTTGTCAAATTGAATATTTTGTCTTTTGCAGAGACTTAAAACAACGAGTGTTGGAATTTCAAAAAAATAAAAAATAAAATCGCACAATTATCCAAAATTTTATAGGGCAGAGACGCCAACATAATTTGCAACAGCACTGCACCAAAGCATAATTAGAATCCATCTTTCAATCTTTTTTGTGTTTTTATATTTTATACAAATCTATAACCCAAAAAATTTAGAAATCTTATTTACAATTACCTTTGTTTCTACGTAAAAGTGAATGAACTATGAATTAACCAACCCTCCCATATCTCCTTATTAGTCCAACACTGGTAACCTTAACGAAACCAGAAGCAAATCCAAAACTCAACTTTTTTTATTTTTAAAGTTTGAACAATAATATTCAGCCACCCCATAATGTCTCCATACAAACTGAAAATTATAATATCTCCATCAGAAAATCAACAGTTGTGCCCCTCCAAAACTTTGAAAAAGATTTGGGAAAAAGTAGTTCTTTTAACCCCAAATGAGAAGGCATTGACAACACTTAACGTCCCTGCACTTCGACAAGACACACTGGTTTCAAATGGGAGCTTTTAGTGCCATTCTTGCCTCGTGCACAGTTCTTTGAGCACTTCTTGGTGGATTTTTCATAGTTTTTTTTTTTTGTTTTGCGAAAGGTTAAAGGTTACCGTCTTCCGTGCAACCCGCTCCGATCGTGTAGCGAAATTCCTGCAGGTTTGAGACTCCGTGGAAATGGACGAACGCTCCGGCTACAACCAGAATGTGGAACAGCTGATGAGAGTGGAACTGCAATACACAGGAAAACTGGGGTTAGTGTTGATAATTGAAAAAAGTTGTCAATTTAAAATAACAATAAAAATCTCCATAATAGTTATGAAATTAATTATTTTGAGGGACAGTATGTAAGATTTTGATTTGAAATTTCATAAACTGTCCTCAGATCCAAGGTTAACATGTTCAAAACAAATATAGCTTTTACTGATAACAGTTCTAATGCTGATTTATTCTTGATTACAAAACCATTGGACATGATGTTTATGGTATAATTTGGTGTTTTTGTTCTCAAAACGATTGTCCAATCAGAAAATGAGCCTCACATGAGTCTCTCGTTTGGGTTGCCAGTTTCATTGCTGAAATACAGTTGGTTTAAACCTAAAAGGACTCTCTCTGATCTGAATCCTCACTACCTAAACCCCAGTAATCACTCAGTGCTAGTGCAGACTCTGCAGCTCAGTGAGTGACTTCTGGAGGTTTTGAGCTTTCACATGAGACATGGCCATATACTGAGAATGAGAACACTTGAGTGTGTATTGGTGGTTTTCAGATTCTAGAATGTGATGATGTCATACTCTCAGATGGGGGGCAAGAGCCAGATGGCTATTGTATAATAATAATAATAATAATAATAATAGTACCGTATTTTCCGGAGTATAAGTCGCACCAGCCAAAAATGCATAATAATGAAGTTGTTAAAGGTTGAATAGGTCGTTAAGCCGAAACTGGAGACAATAGCTGTTTACAGTTTCAGTGTAGTTAGCCCCCTCCCTTCAGGTAGATATAAGGCAGTGTCCACCAGCAATCTGACTAGAACTGAAGAAGCGGCTTGGATGAGCAGCGAAACGTCTTCACTCCTACAACGATTTGTCCAGTTGACAGATTTAGACTTCGTCTTTTGCTATGGATCAGACCTGGACGACTGAGGGACTACACAGACATAATAATGAAGCAAAAAACATATGTTTCATATATAAATCGCAACTGAGTATAAGTCGCACCCCCGGCCAAACTATGAAAAAAAAGTGCAATTTATAGTCCAGAAAATACGGTAGTAGTAATCTAGAATATTCACTATTAAAATTCCATACCCAGATATCACATTTTCCGGGGAAGAACCTCTCGGGGATGCGTGCAGCGTACAGACAGGCGCCGGTGATGTAGAGTGTGGCCATGAGGAAGAGCCAGCCCATTTGCCCAATGGTGGTGGCTTTGATCAGGCCTTCACTGATCACAAAGTGCAGTGTCGGAACTACTCCAGAGAGACCCAGGCCCACAAACACACCTGAGGGAGGGGGAGGGAGAGAGAGGGGGAGAGGAGGAGAGGAGGAGGAGAGAGGGAGAGAGTGATTACTTTTTACAAATAAATTCAGGTGCATGTCAAGAAAATTATTCATAGTTACACTGTGTGTACAAAAATGTGAGAAAAATAAACCTTTTTCTGCATTTAATTTTTTTTTTAGATTAAGTATGATAAGTTCAGACCCTTTTTTATTATTATTATTTAATACACTGGAAAAAATATTTAAAAAGGTATGAATTTTAAGTTATTTTTGGTGGATCACTTGCAAACTAGTGCAATATTGTACTAGTATATTGGTAGTTTTCCAAATTGTAATGCTGATGTTTAGTGTTCACATGGAAACCATTTTAAAGCAGCACTGTGTAACATTTCTGGTGGACACGTCAACTGCATGACACCATGGAGATAGAAATTAAAGCCAAACTTTGGAACCTTCTTCATGGAGATGCCATTGTGTTGAACATTCCATGAAAAGCAAGAACATCTCCATGGAGACAAGCAGTTGGTGTGCTGTGCTCTCCACCAGGATAACCTACAAATCAGGCCTGTGAAGAGGCAAGCCTGCTCATAGTAAGGATGCAGGTTTTTCATGTTTTTGGTGTAATATAAAAATAACCATGAATGAAATGAATGCCAATTTTTTGATTGAAATCTCTGCCTGAACCAAACATTCCAACCATATATT
Organism: Periophthalmodon schlosseri; assembly: GCA_000787095.1. NCBI lineage: Eukaryota > Metazoa > Chordata > Actinopteri > Gobiiformes > Gobiidae > Periophthalmodon > Periophthalmodon schlosseri. Next base: position 16,168 of record KN485352.1, on the reverse strand, counting down.
TCTTAAAACTTAAAATTTTTACAGATTTTTGTCCATACCTGCTCGGACTCCTCTGTACTGTGGCGTGGCGAAGAAGTCACACTGAGAGACAAAGATGGCTGCCAGTCCCAGGACGATAATGACGAGGAGGTAAATGAGGCAGGGCTGAGGAGAGCACCAGAACGAGTAATACAACCAGGGCACAAAGGAGCCCATGATCAGGAAGGCTATCCCGCTGTAGTCCAGTCTGGAAGAGGGAGACATGTATATTGTTAGACACTGATGAAGTACGAATATATATGACAATGTTAAGATCTGTTTGGGCAGAACTAAACAGAGGAGAAGGAGAAAAAAAATTAAACCAATACAGAAATATAGCTTACGTCACACACACTAATAAAACTAAATTAATACAATTCCAGAATAGATATATACCGCTGACTGAAGTGGATCTAAATCATGAACTAACCGAAATAAAAACACAGAAATAATGAAAGCTAACTGATTAATCACTAAATTAATAAAGCCCAACCTACAGGTTGATAAGGGAGAAAGTAAAAAATATATGCTATACACTATAATATTTTATTATATGCCAGAAATCACAAGAATTATTAAAAATAAAATGTGTTCATGCAACAATATATTTTGTAACAGTTGAAGGAACTGTATGTAGCCAGGATTCAGATTAGAATTAGTCCCTTTCGGTTTAACCTAACTGGATTCCAGCATTGAAACTGGTAACCCAAAATAAAATAAAAATCCTTTAAGTAATTGAATGAGTAATAGTAACAGATGGTGTGAGTGATAATAAAGTGATACTGACTTGGAGAAGACTTTGGACACGCCCTCCGAGTGGCAGTAGACTGTGTGGAAGAGCCACGAGAACGAGAGGCAGAGGATGGCCCCCAAAAAGAACATCCCAATCACAACCTTCTCTTGAACAGGCGCGACGAACGACATGTTAGGTCTGAACATGTACATGAGGCCGAGACACAGGAAGAACAAGCAACCTGCAGACAGAGGAAGAGAGAGAGAGAGAGACATGTTAGACCTATGTACATGACAGAGAGAGAGAGAATGAGAGAGAGAGAATGAGACAGAGAGAGAGAGAATGAGACAGAGAGAATGAGAGAGAGATGTGTATTATGTGACTTTTCCTCCAGAAAAGTCACATAATACATCTTTAATAAACTTTTTTAAAATTCTTATTTAGGCTGGCCCTGCTCCTGACCACCACTAGACGGCAGCACAGACCTGACCGTCACTGAGCAAGACTTGAATGGTGAGACCTATTGCTCCATCTCTGAGAAATGCCAAACATCATCAAGAAACAACAGCTCTTTTTGTCTCTGAACACAACTTGATTCAAAAATAGTACCAAGAAAAAAACAGAATACTTTTTATAGAAACACAGAGCCTTTCAGACTGTTTCAGCTCTTATGAAAGTGGATCACTTTTAGACCATTTTTTGTAAGATTTTATGTAATGAGAAAAACTATGATTAACTGTCTGGATATTATCCCTTCCATTCACTTTAAGTCTTTTAATAACTAGATGATGAGTGGAGACAATATTTAACCTCCAAATAAAAATGTTTGAACTTAAAGTGGTACTACATAACTTTTCTGGTGGATGGTCTGCCAGCTGTTTGTCTCCATGGAAATGTTAATGTTTTGCCTATATACATATGTTTATAATACCATATACCTTATTCCTCTTTTATCTTATCCATTCTGACCATACTAATTATTCACCGCGATGAGTTTATAAACACTTTCACAACTCTCAGAGAGAAGAGCGGAGTTTTGTCATCATCGTAAAGCTAACAACCTCTAGCATGCTAACAGTGCACTTCCTGATTATAGGACAAATAAAGTATAATCAGATACACACAGTGGACTGATTTTGCCCCTCAAGAGCCGCTTATACAATATATATGTGCTAGGGCAAAACAAATTTAGTTCAAATACATGGGAATATATAGAGTGCCTTTAAAGTCTAGGATAATATCGTACCTAGCAGATGTGTCCAGATGTTCCCCGTCTCCGTGTGAATTCTGAAGATACTTTTGAAACAGGCACGAAACGATGGCATGGGCGGCCTGTGTCCATGAACCAGGAAGTCATTATCCTTCAGCCAATCAGGAAGGACGTCATGGGGTATGACTCGCCAGCGCCCCTCCCACACCTGGTGGTTAAACAGGGGGAAAGCGGCAGAGAACTTTAGGGCCATAATCGGTTAAATGAGGATCTGGGAGTGACTACAGTGAGGGCTGAGAAAGTAATGTGATTTAGAGGGGTAGTTTAAAGGGGCAGTAGTCGCTTATCATGAGGTGAGTGGTAACATGAGTCAGAGGAGCAATGGTGTCAAATGGGCATCCAAGGAGATTAAGAGAAGTCAATAAATAAAGGGCAAGGTGACGGAGAGAGAGAGAGAGAGAGAGGGAAGAGAGTGGAGAGAGGAGAAGGAGAGGAGGAGAGAGTAGCAGAGAGGGATAGGGGAGGAGTGAATAGAAGGAGGAGGGGAGAGAAAAGGGTGAAGAGGGAGAGTGAGAAGAGAGAAGGGGGAGATGAAGAAACAAGGAGCAACAAGGGGGAGGTAAGAAAGAGAGGGGAGGAGGAGACAGAGAAAGACGAGAAGGAGGGTAGAGAGAGAAGATAGAGAGGAAATGTGGGGAAAGAGAAAAGGGGGTAAGCAGGAGAGGGGGACAAAGGGTGAGAGGTAGAAGAGACAGGGGAAGAGGAGTTGAGAGGGGAAGAAGAGGGGTGGAGAGAGAGACGATGGAGAGGAAGTGAGGATAAGGGAGGAAGAGAAAGAGGAGAGAGGAGGGGTAAAGAGGAGAAGAGAGAGGTTACCCTCCCTCTCCCGAGAGAGGGTAACCGGGAGAGGGGAGAGGAAAGGAGAAAAGAGAATGGAGACAGTGTGAGGAGGGACAAGGAACGAGAGAAGGAGGGAGAGGAAGAGAGGGGAGGAAAGAGGAAGAGAGAAAGAGGGAGGAGTAAATATGGGGAAGAGGGGAGGAGAGAG
>KN485351.1:1303-23053 GCA_000787095.1 Periophthalmodon schlosseri | reverse complement strand
ACAGACTAATAATGCAGGATTACTCAAACATGTGTGAATGAAGCAAAACACAACTCTGGTTTTTGAGGAGGTAACAGCTAAAAGCTCACAAGAGTCAGAGTCAGACCCTTTAAACCCCAACCAGTTGCTTAAACAATATGCATAAAGTCTTATTTGAGCACTTTAGTACAAAGAGGATACTGCACAAAATGTGACTACACAGCTCTCTTATCCCATTTGTAGCAAAACAAGGTTGTGGGTGAGTTTGAAATAAATTCAAATTATAATTTGGGAAAAATAATAAAAATCAGCCCCACATATTGGCAAAAAATGGCAGAGCAATGGCAGCCACATTTTTATATACTTAAAGTGCTTTACATCAAGGAACCACTCACCCATTCACACACACATTCATACACCAGTGAACGCACACACTGGGGGCACGGTGGGTTAGGTGTCTTGCCCAAGAACACAACTACAGCATTCATCTCTGGGAGTTAGAATCACAACCTGTGGATCAGTGGAGGATCTGACTGCTCAGCCAGAGATGTTTATGTTGAGAGAGGGATTTGAACCGCCAACCTTCGGATCAGTGGACAAACACTCTACTGTCTCTCTTGGTGTAATCACTATTTTGGCTCAAAGGGACATTGTTTGAAACACTAGTATAAAACAGATGGTGTTTTATGTATTTTCCTGTAGACTATTCCTTGCAGGGCAGGTTTAATCATCTTCTAGATCATCCTGTTTTGGTGTAATCTCCGTCTCACTTCCCTGCCTTCACTAATTGCCTTTCCTCCTCCACAGCTGTCCTCCCTCCCTGCTCTTCAGTCCATGTTTTTGTGCGGGACGAGAAGCGATATGCCGTCCTGTTCCAGTCTGTGGTCTTACCCTGCCAATACAACAGCGTCTCTACTCAGACCCCCGTAGTGCAGTGGGTGTACAAGTCCTACTGCCGCGATCGCACCCGGGACTCCTTTAGCTTCTCTGACAGTTTAGGAGGAGGTCTGGGCGGAGGTGGGACCAGTCCTGGGACCGGGTACGCTGGACATGGAGGATACGGGACGCAGGGGGGGTATGGAGGGCGGTATGAGACGGGTACAGCCAGTTACCTGGACTGTGCGGACAGCAGCAGGACGGTGCGCACTGTGGCCTCTGTGTCTGGATCGTCCATTACTCTGTCTGAGTACTACAAGACCAGAGACATCTCCGTCATCAACAGTAAGTTTAAGAGGCCAATTCAAAAACACTTTAGGCCTGATTGAGACATTAATTACTATTGTGTTTTAATTCAATATATGAAAGATCAGGCATTATGAGGCTCAAAGTTGACTATACACGCAAAATTGATTCTTGTGAGTTTTAAGCCATGTTATAATGTTACCTGCTCAAAAACATACTTGGAGTTGTGTCTTGTTTCATTCACACATGTTTGGGGAACCCTTTATTATTAGTCTATGTACATCTCCAAAGGTCAAAATGCTCGAAGTAGTAGTTTTCAGGTTATCAGCTACCTTTTGCCTTTTGTTCATTAGAGATTGGTAATTCCGGGGCTGAAATTACCCAAATGAGTCTAGAGAAAGTGCATGGAGTCTAAAACACAGTGGAGCACTTCTTGTATTACCGTATGACATAACACAGGTGGAACTGGTTTAAAACACAGTGGAGCACTTCCTGTATGACCGTATGACATAACACAAGGTGGAACTGAGTGTTTTCTGTTTGAGAGAAGAACTCAGTGTAAATATGAAGGGTGTGTGTGTTAAACATGTGTTAATGATACAAAACACAATTCCGGGTATGTTTTTGATGAGGAAACAACATTATAACATAGATCAGAAAATAGCGTGACATGGGCCCTTTAAAATGCGTCTTTCATTTTCAGAGGTGGACCTGCGCATTTTGAGACTCAAAGTTGACTGTATCTGCCTTTTGTTTTGTCTTGGCTATGGGTAACTTTTGGTTAACGAACAAACTCTTAAAGTTCAACATGACAGCAGAAGAGTTAGGAATATTTAACATATCTGTGGCATCTGTTGGCCTGGTGGTGCCAACTACTTGTCTCCACGGAGATAAGTAAGATTTATGCCACTGTGCAACATTCTAGACAATGCTAAATCTTGTTTAGACAGTTTCCTTTTTAAATGTGTGAATATGCAGTAGTAGTCTTGACTAGATGTTTAAATGACATGCCCTTGTCAGTGCATCCGTATTGTTTAACTGTTTTAACTGTTTAACAAATACAGAATTTATTAATATGACATATAAAACAAGTGATCAATTGTCAGCTGTCAGTGTTTACCAGATCTGCAAATGTAAACGTATATAGTGGTCTACTTCATGTTTTATATGTTTACTGAAGAGGTAAAATGTAAAGATGCTGTTGTTTTCTGCTATGTGTTATTTAATCCACATGTGTATGGCCCCACCTCTGCCAACATCTCTCGAATTCCTTAACGTTTTCAGATAAACTTTCACTGTCAAACTTGAAAGAACAGATAGAACAGAACAAAATGTAAAACACCAAAGACTTGACATGCACAGTAGTTAAAGCGAAAGTGAGGGACCATCAGAGGGGTATGAATGTGGGCTTGTTCTTAGCTGCAGGATTGATGTGGCTTTAAGATGAAGTGTCCTCTTCTCCAGGAACAAGGACAAAAGACCTCTCACTCTGTCTGATGTACTTCAATGTCTCTCTTTTACTTTCTCTCAAAGATTTGGTCCGTGTCGCAGCAAAACACATCTTTCTTTCTTTCTTTCCTTTCCTTCCCCCTCTTCCCTCTTCTCATCCCTCTGCACCTTTGGCTCAGAAACAGTGCAGTGATGGTGTGAATACACAAGACCAAAGCTTTGAGTATGTTTCTCCTTTGAGTGGCCCAGTCATCCATACTCATGTAATCCTATTCAGGGTCACGGGGAGGCTGCGTCTGTGCCAGCAGGCAGTAGGAAGAGGGTTAACATGAAGTTTACTCCATTAAAACTGCTGGATTGAAGCCATAGCACTGTTAGTTCCCCTCCGTATGTTGCTTTAGATCTAAACTGTCTAAATATGTGGATCATTTATATTTCGTAAAAACGTATCATCTCTGTGAAGTCTTTATGTCACTCACCTCAAAGGTTTCATAATATTTTGAGAAGTAAAAACCCTTAAAAAATAAAGCTTCAAAAGTGATCTCTGTTGTTTCAAAATTGCAATTCGATCAGTCAAAGAAAATTTAACAGGTTTCAATTAGGGAAAATGTCTTCTACAAACAACTTTACAGATAATATAGCGTTCTATAAAACCTCGTAACCCTGATAACATGTTCTGAAATGCATTGGCATCTTGTTAGAAGAATTAGTATTAGTATTTTAGTCTTTTGTCAACTGTGAATGCACCTGTGTCCTGAACATATTAAAAATGTGCATTATGTGGACAGGAATCTTAAACCCCAAATCTATTGCAGTATTTGTCAGAAAGAAAATCACGATTACACAAAATTGCTCACCCCTCTGAATGTTATGGATGCAGTCGGCCTGGCCTGGAGCTTCCTCCTTCCATAGAAAATCGGAAAAGGAAGTGAATTATACTGTACAACCCATTTCCTGCCTGCTGCATGTCCAGTCCAGTCAGAGCTCTCACAATTGGGTCAGTGCTAATGAGCCAAAATACTTAAATTGCGATAACACTTTTGTAAACCACAATTTCATATTTATGTGGAAAAATTATTATTAATCCACTGTAAAATTCGTCATACCATGTTATTGTTATAACAGTTCTGAATAGGTTTCCCTAGCATTGTGTGGTTGTGCTTTTGTTAATTTAGTAGCAATTCTTATGTATTTATCTACCCAAATCGTTACACTCTTTTAAGGTCCTGTATTACGCTAAACTGATTCTTGTGAGTTTTAAGCCATGTTATGATGTTGTCACCTCCTCAGAAACACACCTGGAGTTGTGTTTTGTTTCATTCACACATGTTTGAGTAACTCTTTATTATTAGTCTGTCTACATCTCCAAAGCTCAAAATGCTCCATTCCACCTTGTGATGTCAAGTACTGGCAAATTACCAGCTACCTTTTGCCTTTTGTTCAGTAGAGATTGGTAATTCCAGGGCTGAAATTACCTAAATGAGGTGAAGTGAAGGTGTATGTTTAAAAGCACAATGGAGCACTTTCTGTATTACCACACGACATCACAAGGTGGAACAGAGTGTTTTCTGTTTGAGAGAAGAACTCAGCCAAATTATGCAGTTTGTGTTAAACATGTGCGATTGAAACAAAACACAACTCCAGGTATGTTTCTGATGAGGAAACATTCTAACTTAGATCAGAAAATAGCGTAATATGAGCCGTTTAAAATGCGTCTTTCATTTTCAGAGGCGGACCTGCGCATCGGAGAGGTGCAGTGGGGAGACAGTGGCGTGTACATTTGTAAAGTGATTATTTCGGATGATCTGGAGGGACAAAATGAAGCCTCCGTGGAGCTGCTTGTGCTTGGTAAGTTTTCAATACTGCTGTTATTGTGAAATGTAAATGCTGCAGTGTTGTGAAGAACAGTTAATAGAGGTGGCTATGGTGGTGCCACATAGTCTGAAAACAGGTCAAAATACCAGCGTAACAAATCATACTTTTCACAACTTGGATTAATAAAAAATCATGAGAATAACTCTGCTGATTAAAATGACCTTCTTAACAAGTAAATAGAAGTAACTGAAATAGTTTTACTTAATCAATAGAATCTCAATCTCTTAATCTCAATATGAACTCCATTTGAAACACTCCATAAATACTTATCTTTACTTTCAACAAATCTTGTATTCCATTGAATTACAGAAATAAAGAAATTGTTCAAGCAACTATTCTGTACTGGATTATGGAGATATAATCTACATGCAGACTTCAGCCTCTACTTTGAAACCTTTAGATCCGCTCTTTCACTCAGCCCTTCGTTTATAACAGATGACTTCAGCCTCTACTTTGAAACCTTTAGATCCGCTCTTTCACTCAGCCCTTCGTTTCATAACAGATGATGAATTTAAAACCCACCACTGTTCACTCTATGAAAAAGTAGGTTGGCCATCGCCGTCTGTCAGAAGAGAACAACACTGTATGAAATGTATTTATGAGGGACTACTTCATAGACTGCCCGAATATCTCACTTGCTTGTTTAACTTTGATACAGGAACTTTTAATACAGGATCTCGTGATTGTCTAAAAACTGACCACACTAGAACTGAAATGGGAAAAAAAAAGCTTTTGGTTATTTTGCCTTTCAAAAATGGAATACAATTCAAGGACATTGGTGCCACTAATGCACTTTGATAATCTGGTGATGGACATTTATAATCACACCTGAACCAGTTTCTCTGTTTTAAATGGACCTGTGTAGTTACTTGGTTTCTTTGCATTGTTCTGTACTTTAAACAGGACGCCCATGAAAACGAGTCTGAGTGCACTCATTGGACTTTCTCTGTATAAATCAAGATAAATGAAATAACACATTTTTTCTGATTAATATCCTTAAGTAGCTCTTGGGATTGCTGTGGTTTTGGTGAGTTAAATTCTCACTTTGATGTAGGGCCCTCGATGACAAGAATCATGTATTAACTTAAGGCAACTGATTTGGTTTCTACAAGCAAACTTTGAAATGTTTTTATTGTAAATCGGTGGGTGAAGTTGGCTTTAGTTAAGATGTCAAAACACGTGCCTCCTGTGCCAATCTCCAGTAAGATGTCAAAACACGTGCCTCCTGTGCCTTTTCTGGTCAACCACAGTGGAGTACTCAGGGGCCAATCTCCAAAACTGGAGCTAGGATCTTGGTCAGGAGGAGTATTTTGTTGGTGATTAGCCTACTGTGCTAATTTGAAAGTTTAGCCCTCATTCAAACATGGCGCCCATTTGAAATCCCTCTTACAGAGAATTCTGACTGTGATGGGTTAAAGTTCACCACAGTTAACTTTGATTTACTTTAAATAGCCCCACATGTTTCTTTAGCTCAGTGTACTTATTTATCACATGTCCAACAAGGCAGGCCCCTCAATGGCCCGATTTACTGCCGGAGCCGTGGTATTTCTCAGAGCCGCTGTGCCCCACGTCACCATGGAAACCTGATCTTTTCAACTGTGTATGTGCCGCTGTTTGTATCAAGGCTGACGCCGCAGAATCTGAGCTGCCAGGAAGAACCCTCTCCTGTAAATGTTTTCATATAAGTGCTATGTTTACAATGAGATTTAAAAATGTTTCGTCTTAACAAACTTTGTAGAGTTAACCCGTAGCTATGGATACGGCTGGCTCTATGTGAGGATAACATGGTTGGTTTGACTGGCGCTTGGGCTTATGCATGTTTATGAAATTAGTGTAACCTTTAATTTTGTATTGTGTGATGATGAATGGCGGAATTATATTTATTACTTATACATTCATAACTTTCTAGAGATCGTGTTAACTTGACTCTTAAAGCTTCCATCTGCCAGTTTATTTAACATTAATAGATGGCAGATGTCAAACCTGGTCCCCCCCCTCCCCTCACCTGGCCTCACCTGTGCTCTCTGATCTTCTTCTGTCAGAGCTGGTGCACCAACGGACAGCAGTAACATAGATAGCATCTAGTGGTGAAGTGTGAGAATACAACAGCTAATGTAATTACAGATGGTAGCTTTAAAGGTCCAATATTACACAAAACTGACTAATGTGAGCTTTCAGCCGTGTTATAATGCTGTTACCTCCTCAAAAACATACCTGGAGTTGTGTTTTGTTTCATTCACATGTTTGAGTAACCCTTTATTATATATCTGTCTACATCTCCAATGTTCAAAATGCTTTGTTCCACCTTGTGATGTCATGAGGCGGCGGTTTTCAAGTTTTAAAGTTAACAGCTACCTTCTACATTTGTTTAGTAGAGCTTGGCAATTCCAGGGCTGAAATTATCCAAATATTCTAGTATGGAGTTTAAAAACACAATGGAGCACTTCCAGTATTACCACATGACATCACAAGGTGGAACAGAGTGTTTTCATTCTTTGAGAGGAACTCAGCCTAAATATGGAGGATTTCTGTGTTAGTCATGTGTGAATGAAGCAAAACACAACTCCAGGTCTGTTTGTGATGAGGAAACAACATTATAACATAGATCAGAAAATAGCGTAATATGGGCCTTTTAGTCTAAATTTGACCATGACTCAGGATTCAGTTGTTGTCTGGAGCACATGCAATACAGTGGTTGAGCAAAAAATAAACTTTACCCCTTTTTATGTTAAAATAAATATTTTAATATGTTTTATAGATACATTTCACTCCTGTTTCTCTCCTTGGACAATGGGCAAGATATGAAGTAAGGCAAAGGCATGTGAGCTGTGTGCAAACAGTGCCCCACATTCCCGCCGTTTCGCACCATGTCTGCCACTCCAGGCTGTACTAAATTATCAGCACTTGTTTCGTAACATAGATTCACTGGTGCTCTGGCAAAAGGCTCAGACTAAGACACATTCTTGAACCAGTTTTCAACACTGTTTTCCATCTGCCACAGTCAAGTTTAGTGCAGAAACGTTTGATAAAAGAAACTAAGTACACGGTTTTGAGTGTTTACTCTCAAAGATATTGCATGGATGAAAAAAGAGAGGAGGAAATGAAGTAATGAAAAATTATAACTGTTTACTATGAGGTAGCAGCGGATCAGGTGGTAACTAACGTGATTCATCCCCGCTCCCCCCACTTTGCCTCCTCCTCTCCAGTGCGTGTGTGCACAGGCGAATGAGCCTATGTGGTTTCATGGGGCAGTGACAGGGCCATTGTGCACTGTTAAATGTGTTAAATTTACAATTGATTTTATTCATCTTTCTGGCATCCTTTTATTTCTCATTTAGATCTGTTTTAGGCAGGTTTAGTCCTACTATTTTAAGAACCACCGTTTTATACAAATGACAACATTGACATAAACAGAAAATATTGACGATGATAGTCTAATCCATAATATTTATTTAAAGGGCCCATATTACGCTATTTTCTGATCTGAAGTTGTTGTTGTTGTTGTTTCCTCATCACAAACAGACCTGGAGTTGTGTTTTGTTTCATTCACACATGTTTAACACACAAACCCTGCATATTTAGGCTGTGTTCTTCTCTCAAACTGAAAACATTCTGTTCCACCTTGCGATGTCATGCAGTAATGCAGGAAGGACTTCACTGTGTTTTTAAACTCCACACACCTTCACTAGAGCCATTTGGATAATTGCAGCCCTGGAATTGTCAATCTCTACTGAACTAAAGGTTAAAGGAGCTGTTAACTTGAAAACTGCTGCTTCATGACATCACAAGGTGAAACAGAGCATTTTGAGTGTTAGAGATGTAGACAGACTAATAATAAAGGGTTACTCAAACATGTGTAAATGAAATAAAAACATAATTCTAGGTGTGTTTTTGAGGAGGTAACAACATTATAGCATGACTTAAATCTCACAAGAGTCAATTTTGCGTAATATATGACCTTTAAGTAAGTTGTTTGTCCACAGGGGGTTAAATGGACACCTGCCGTTTTTCCCTCTATTCAGTGAGTACCAGTCTTAAGGAGCATTGGCCCTACGCACTCACATTTCTCTGTGGCTTATAGTTTGCTGACTGGGCTCTCTCACTACACGCAGATGGTGATTTGGGGATTTGCTGCATGTGCCTCTGCTTACACCTGTTGATAATTATCCTGAGATGAATCATGTTCCAGTTTGTCTTCACAGACCTAAATTTTACTTTTAAAGATTCACTGTGTAACTTTTCTGGTGAAGGTCCTGCTCACAAAGTCTCCATGCGGAATAGATGTTATCGCTTTGACTGGAATATTTCACAGTAGGGCACTGAAGTTTTATCTCTCCATAGAGACAAGTTACAGGTCAGATCTGTGGAGAGGCAAGCACGTTCACAGTAAGAATGCAAGTGTTTCAAGGTATTTTTGAGCAATAAAAAAATCTGTAATTAAAAAAACACATATTAGATCATTTTAATGCCAGACCGCTGAAAATCCCAAACAAAACAATACATCTCCATGGAGACAAACAGGTGGCAAACCCCTTACTGAAAAGTTACATAGTGCACTTTTAATTTAATCTTAACGAGGATGATCTGGAACAAGCTTGTTTATAATGTAGCCTCTTTGCATGCTGCTGTGGACCTGTCCTCTGCACTATATTAACCCCTTCATTTCTGCTCTCTTCTTCACCTTCTGTGCTCTGTCTGTTTTCCAGGTCTCTCAGCTGTACCTGAAGATCTGCTGCCAGGCTTTGATTTGAAGATAATGCCAGGTAGGGGACTAGGGCTTTAGTGTGTCCTTACCTGGCTGCTTCCCTCTTACTAACACTGCTCCACTGTCGCAAAGATACAGTAGTTTTAACAGTAGTGATTAATACATGTTTTTGGTTTGGGGTTTTTCTCCTTTCGGTAACATACAGACAAGATTGTACACACATGGAGAAAATTATTTGTGAGATTTTTTCCACATAACATTTGGCTCAGATAACAAAAAGGGTTTAGCGCCCTACAATAACAGCAAAAAAGTGGCCACCATTTTGAAATGAACTGATTCACTGGTGCTGCGGCAAAAGACTCAGACTAAGACATATTCTTGAACCAGTTTTCAACACTGTTTCCCATTTGCCAAAGTCAAGTTTAGTTCAGAAATGTTTGATAAAAGAAACTAAACTGTTTTGAATGTTTACTCTCAAAGATATTGCATGGATGAAAAAAGAGAGGAGGAAATGAGAAACTTATAACTGTTTACTATGGGGTAGCAGTGGCTCAGGGGGCAAACTGTCTTCTTGAGCAAGTCACTTTGCCTCTGCGTCTCCACTGTGGCGTGCAGTTCAAACTTATAACTGTTTACTATGGGGTTGGTAACTAACCTGATTCATCCCTGCTCCCACCAGTCAGTGCATACGGTCTCCTCGTCACTTTGCCTCCTCGTCTCCACTGCGTTTGTACACAGGCGTATGAGCGTATGTAGTTTCACGCGGGAGTGAGCCATGATAAATGTGCTAAATATCTAGTTGATTTTATTCATCTTTCTGGCATCCTTTTATTTCTCATTTAGATCTGTTTTAGGCAGGTTTAGTCCTACTATTTTAAGAACCACTCTTCTTGTCGTCTATACAAATGACAACATTGACATGAACAGAAAATAATACTGATGATGATAGACTAATCCATAATATTTATTTAAAGGACCCATATTATGTCATTTTCTAACAGTTCATTTCAAATTTTGGAATGAACTGCACCAATTACCTATCCTAAAAAATTTCATCTTGTCTCATTTAGGGATGGGACTATAAACAATAATATTGTTTATTGTGATAAAATGGGTTGAAAATAATTGTTCGTGGCACTTTTTATATAATCGTGATAAACGCCAACAAAGATAATCGCCATTGTGTCACCAGAATGTGCAGGAAAAACCTACTTCTCCCTGATGATCTCCTCTAGATCACTGTTGTTTTCACTCATAACAAAGTACAATACTTTAACAGTTGTTTAAATATGGAACCTATTCATAATATTAAAATTGTAATTGTTCATATCCAGAGCATTTTTAAACTGTCTGCAACAATAATTATCGTGATATAATCATTAATCGTAATTATTTTGGCCATGATAATCGTAACACCAAGTTTCAGTATGATCCCATGCCTAGTCTCCTTCTCGTGGATCAAAACTCATGTCTTGTCTCATATTGTGGGAATCATGTCTCATCCTATCCCTGTCACAGAGACTGACTACAGGATAAGGGCTAGAAAAAATCCTCCCTTTCAATTAATTCATCTAATATATCAAGTACAACTCATAACAATGATCCATTCACTTCAGTAGTTCTTACCAAAACAACTCCCACATTCCCAAACACCACAAAATGTTTTAACTGGAAGCTTTCACCATCTCAGGAACTCACTCCTCACATAAAAATGTGGCTCTTGCTCACTGGCTCTCACTGGGATGAGCCTCTCTGGTAAACAGTTATTATGGTCATTATAGTTATTTATGGCAGCGATTAGCACATAGCCCTGAATCTATGGACACTGCCCCGTCATAGACACCACTCAAAAGTGAGGAGTGTTAGTTTGACTCATCTGAAGTTGTTATAATCCCATTTTAACCACAGAAGAGTTAAGTTATTAAATTATTGTCTGGAATCCAAAGAATGGGCAATGAATCATTCACACCCAGAGAGATTATTGACTTATCTGGATGTCTTTTTGTTGACATTTTGTTGCTGATGCTGCTTTTCCACCTCAAAGCACTTTACATCAAGGAACCACTCACCTATTTACAGACACATTTATACACCACAACGACAGCATTCATCCTTGGGAGCTGGAATTGCACCGCCAACCTTCAAATCAGTGGCCAAACACTCTACCAACTCAGCTACTATTTGGTCCTGTTCTAGTCTAGTCTAGATTTAATCCAGGTTTAGTTCCAGTTTACCCCCAGTTTTGATGTGGTGTGTGTGAATATGTGAATGTAGCTGTAGTTTGAAAATAAGATTTGGCTTCAGTTACGTTTGTTGTGATGGTCAAATCCGGGGTATCTTTCCGAGCCGCATAAACTGTCCCTTCCTTCCTGAAGCGAGGACCAGTTTCCTGTCTCTCTCTCTCTGTGTGTGAGCAGTGAAAAGATTGTGTGGAGTTTTCACATTGTTAAACATTTCCTCTTTGTCCCACTCCTTCCTCTGCCCTGTCCTTAAAGACCAATACATCTGGTTTATCTGCCCTTGAACAGAAAAAATACAACTATCTCATATCCTGTCTTCAATTTCAGATGATAGCATGCATTTGAGATATGTTAAATGCTGTCGTTGTGTCCATGGGCAAGACACTTAACCCACCTGTCCGTCAGTGTCTGCGTGTTGGTGTATGAGTGTGAGTGAATGGGTGAGTGGTTCCTTGGTGTAAAGCTCTTTGAGTGACTTGAAGGTGGAAAAGCACTATATAAAAATGTGACCATTTACCATTGACCATGTTGTGTCTGTGGGGTGACTGGGTTACTCTATACACTATTACTCTTTTTACTCATTAGTGCAAGTTTCATTGTTTGTTGTCACTAAACTTGATCTCAAATACTGCAGGCTAGCAGCTTCACTTTCTATTGAAAAACTGTCGTCCCGCTGCTGTCAGGCTCATCATTTTGGTTTTAAAATGTTCGTATTGACCAACTCTACATGTTCTTGGTATATTCATTTCTCTATTTAGTCCGTAAATCAGGGTATGAACATTAGTAACAGACAAATCAGGCGCATTCTTTCCCCGAGGTCGCTCCTACTAGTGTTAGCAACAGGTTTGATTGACAGCGTTGCTAAGCGTCCGCTCCCTGCTAAACCAGCGGTGCAGTTGGGAAGGGATGTTACTTTCAACAGCCTCGCTCCAGATTGGCTCTTTGGTTGCTATGATACTCGCGGTCGGAATTCAAAATGTGAAACTTGGCTCCAAATTAGCCCCAGCTCAATGAGCTTCATTTGACTGGAGCCGGACGCTATGGGTGACGTCACACTCACTTAGTCCACTTCTTTATACAGTCTATGGTTTTGATACAGTATTTGGCACTCACAATACTTCACAATTTGTCTTGCGCTTTCCACAATATCTCAGCACAAGCCTCAGTGTTGTGATATTAATTCCTCGCTGTGTCAGTTTGCAGGATGTGTCTCCCCACTCTTTGACCCATTTCACATTGCTTACTTTCTTTTTATCAAATGAAGCGGGCCATGAAATTGATCAAATCTCTTGTCCTTATAAGTGCACCACAGTGTTTTGATTTTGTTTTTTATGCCCATGATGTTCTGTGTTCTGTTGACAGAGTGGGTGTTTGTGGGCGCGGTGGCTCTGGGCTCGGTGCTCTTCTTGTTGCTGGTGGGGGTCTGTTGGTGCCAGTGTTGTCCTCACTCGTGCTGCTGCTACGTCAGCTGCTGGTGCTGCCCGGACACATGCTGCTGCCCTCGACACTGTAAGATCTTGCACACTCACACACACGCACACACTGACACACACAGACACACACAGACACACACAGACACACACAGACACACACAGACACACACAGACACACACAGACACACACAGACACACACAGACACACACAGACACACACAGACACACACAGACACACACAGACACACACAGACACACACAGACACACACAGACACACACAGACACACACAGACACACACAGACACACACAGACACACACAGACACACACAGACACACACATACACACAACCCAGTCACTGTTCAGACCTGCTGTAATAAAGGAAATGTTAATCAATCATTATTTTGTTGTTACCACTTACAAACTTTTATATATTTTTTTGTTATTCAAGCAATCTTTATGTTTCAAGTAGATTGAGCATTTAAACTGTATTCAACTGTGGTACTTTTAGTGTCCATTTAATTACCACCATAGTTTATTAAATGCATTTTGCCCATAGATTAGACAGATATGTATCATGGGTAATACACTCACAAATTGGCATTATAAACTGATGTAAAACCCTTGCTTTTTAGTGTATGAAGCAGGTAAAGGCATAAAGACAGGCCCCTCCACTCCGGTCTACCCTCCATATTTTGTCTCCGGGGTCCCAGCCATGGTCCCCATCACTCCCCCGTCTCTGGTCGATAAGGCGTCTGTGTCTGTACCTCCGTCAGATGCCACTCTAGTTACAGGTAAATGACATTTTATTGTATATTTTCTACATTTTATTGTATATATACTGAACTTTTGTATAAAGTTCTGTATATAGTTTGATAAATCATTTTTCTAGTTCCGGTTCATGCGATGAGCGCCCCCTACTGCGTGCCTTCAGTACAGGATCAGAATTCTCTCAGGGTTCTGCAGTATGTAGAGAAACAACTGGCCCATTTCAACCCCGCCAGGTCCACAAGCCACCACTGTAAGCCTCAAACCCGCTCTGTGGCTCTCTCCTCTCAGTGATCTCTGGATCAATGGATCTGGATCTGCTGCAGCATGGCTTTTCAATCTGTCGCCATATTCTTCTGATCTGATCTCATAAATACTCTTTATGATTGGAGTCTCTGCATGTTTCTCAACCTGATGGTATAATTATTAAACCTTCCTGTAGTTGAACTGTGTGATAAGCATGGGCATAGACTTGGAAAATGAAAGTGTGTAGCATTTCTTAATATTTTCGTACAGACTTAACACTTCTGCTGCAACTTTATAATACTTGTTTCTTGTTTATGTAAAACTCTTAAGCTCATCATACTTAAATGTATATTTTATTTAAACATATGTTGTTCCTCTGTCCAGCGAGCAGCGCCTCTGAGCTCAGTTCTCTTCATGAGGGAGAAAACAACAACTTTAGAAAAACTTTCAAAAATGTCCAGAAGAAAGCATTACCTGCTATTCTTGATGTGGACTCCAACCTTGAACCTGAACCGCAACGTCCCCATGACAACCTACCCTCACCTCAGCGCTACCACGACAACCCAACGTCACCTCGACGTCAGCACCATGACAACCCACCATCGCCGCAACGGTACCACGACGACTCTCCGTCGCCAAAGCGTTTCCATGACAACCCCCCATCACCACCGCGTCACCGGGACAGTCCACCCTCGCCACCCCGAATCAAACCGTCGTCTCCCCTGCACTATCGCCCCAGGCCCCCGTCGCCACAGCGTTACCGTAACAAACCGCCTTCGCCTGAGCGTCACCGTGACAGTCCTGCCTCATCGCACCGTTACCAAGACAACCCACCGCAGCGCTACCAAAACAACCCGCCCTCACCACAGCGGTACCGGAAGGACCCGCCGTCACCGCAAAGGTACAGGAAAGATCCCCCTTCTCCAAAACGGTACAGGGATGAACCGGACTCAGAGCCGTACTTCAAACAGGAGAAGCCTCTGGTCCAGCGAAGGTTCAGTGACGACCCTCCAGCCCCCCCCCAGAGCCGAAGACCAGGAGCCAAACAACAGCCAAACCACAGAGACCAGGACCATCAGAGGTAGAGATGTCACAATGTCAGGATTTAGTGCAATTTTTCACTTCTCACACCACTTTTGGCACATTAAAATGACAAATATTTATTATTTGGTTCTTAAATAATTATTTTCATATCTCTAGGGGGGGGGCAAGTGTAAATAAAATGTTACACGGTTACCCAAAAAGTGGTTTACAATAGTATACTACTAACTACACTAATATTTTCTGTGATTACTATGAATAAATGTAAACTAAATTAATTGTAAAATCCCTAGGTATATTTCAATCATTACTGCACAAGTGAGGTGAAATTACATCAACAACTGCAGTTACTGTGAAGAGGCTAAGTTTGTTATGTATGTATGTTATCAAAAATGTTTCTGTCTTGTTTTCAGGTGGAACCCGCGCTCTGAGCATCTACAAAGGAAGTCTTATCGCTCTGGTGAACGGACTGTGTCTCTGGACGAGCTGGAGGAGTTCGCTTTTTCATATTCACAGAGACGAGGCAGAGGGGCGGAGAGGGGAGCAGAGGACAGGACAAACTATGAACTCCAGGAGTTTAGTCAACACAATACTTATGATAATGGACTTACGCAGCAATATTATACCAACGAAAACCACATGGGACACACCAGTGACCATGACGACTACCCCAGGAGAAAAAACAGACGGGATATTAGCCCTATAGCGTCCCCCAAAAAGAGGAGAGGAACCTGGGACACTGATCGCCCCGTACCTCCTCCTCCGAAAGTCAGTCCGCCCTCGTCATCCTCACAAGAAAAAGACTACGACCCTACTTTTCTGAATAGCCTTCTGGATCGCAAGGCTAAGCTACGAGGGGTTAGCCAGGAGAAAGGAGCGTCAAGGGGAGATGGGGGGTCAGACACACCCTCTAAAAGCAGCTGCAACCAGGGCAGTGGGGAATCGCACAGACACTCCCCGAACAATAGGCCAGATGGTGACTCACTACTTTACTCAGATATAGAAAGAAACAGGAATCAAAGTCCATCTTGGAGACCTGTCCCGGGGAACAGTGGGTCCTCTCAGTCATCTGCTCTGGTCCAACCTGGACGCAGAGAAGAAACAAGGGAAAAGCCAAGAAAGATGGTGAGTTTGTAGCTTATATAATAGGTTGCGTTCACGTTCTAGGATTTGATGATGTAATTTCATATAGAGGGCAGGGTCCTATATAACTCTATAGGAGATCCACTGTTTTTGAAAGAAATATCCAAACTTATAATCCACAAATGGTGATAAGGCTAAGGGAGATTCAGTGTTTTTGGAAGAACTATCCAAACTTATGATCCACAAATATTGAACCTTATCGTTATCCGTTAGGGATTAGCTTTACAAACTTGCCATATTAATCTTATGTCTTAAAGTTCTTTCACTTTGGTCAACTTTCTGAAGATATTATGAAAAAAATAATTATACTTTTGTTTATTTATGCTGATAGAGAAGACATTGAACTTTGTGCCAGTTTTTGTTTCATGAGGATCGGCCCAGTAATTGCAGAGGTATTAACCATAAACAGGTTCAATAAATCTAAAATATGAGAGTTAAACAGCAGCAAATTCCACCATAGAATTCTAACCTGTTCTCCAGTTCAGTTTAAACTACAGGGATTCTAGAATGTGAACCACAGACTGTATATATCAATGGACGTAGCTAACCCGCTAGCCGCCGCTTTCCATATAGGAAGTGATCATGGGCGCGCACCCAGCTCCATCGACTCTGGCTCCAATTCACTTTACATTAGAAAACTGTCGCCCCTCTCTGTAACAGCTGCTGTCAGGCTCGTCATTTTGGTCTTAAAATGTTTGTATTAACTCTACAAACATGAACATTAATAAGAGACAAATCATCTGCCTTCTTTCCCCGATGTCGCTCCTGGAAGCGTTAGCAACAGGTTGATTGACAGCATTGCTAAGCATCCGCTCCCTGCTAAACCAGCGGTGCGGGCGGGCAAGAGCGTTACCTTCAACAGATTCGCTCCAGATTGGCTCTTTGGTTGCTATGATACTCACGGTCGGAATTCCAAATATGGAACACGGCTCCAAATTCGTCCCTATAACTACTAGCCTCAACGAGCTTCATTTGACTGGAGCCAAATGCTATGGGTGACGTCACACTCACTTAGTCCACTTCTTTATACAGTCTTATGTATGACGTGAACGCAGCTCATATCTGTGAATGCAACAACCCGGAATGTTTATCATGAACAAAGGAGTGTATGCATCATCTTTTCATCATCATCTTTTCATCATCATTTCTCATTTAGGGGACATATGTAAAATGAAGTTAAATCTGTTGGTTGTTGTTGCTGTACTTTTGACAGGTCAGGTTCAGAAGCTATGAGGATGAAATCTTTGACCTCTAGGTAGATGGTTGTGTTGTGTCACCCACCACCCTTTAACAATTATAACTGGTTAAGCCCATTCATGCCCACTGGACCGCGCCAAAATCTGGGACAAAATGTGCATTGGCAGGAGACAAACAAACGCCATTGGACATGAAAGTCATCTTGTCCCAGATTTTTTTAAGTAACCCAGTTTGGTTTTAAAATGTTTTACTTTACTTTTTTTGTTTTATTTTTTTTTTACTTTGGATATATAATAAGTAATTGTATGTTTTTTTATGAAGCTCAACAGTAGCTGCCCACCACTTGGTTCTGGAAGTAAATTTCCCATTCATTTTTCCCATAGAATTAATATTAATAGTTTGAACGCTCGGGGCTAGTCAACTATGGGGTAACGAATGACTACAAGATTTTACACAAATTGTATTAAAAAAAATCTGTTTCTTAAACTTCATAAACTAGTATTAAGTTATTTAAAATGTTGCCTTAAATCTGTTTTTCGTCTGAAAACAATTGTGTTATGGATAATACAGTAAAAGGAAAATATAAAATCTGCCAACTGGACAAAAAGTTGTAGGAGTGGAGACATTTCGCTGCTCATCCAAGCTGCTTCTTCAGTCCTGAGGATGGATAATATGGATATGGATAATAGTTAGCTCATAGCTGGTTAGCCTCCATCGTGCCTTGAAACCCTTAATATTTGAAATGTTTGAAAAGTGAAAGTGAATGAATGGGAAACTGCATCAGCCTTCAAAGTGGACAGGACTGTTGGGCTCCATACAACAATACAAAAGCTGAAATATAATATACCGTAATTTACTGATCACTTTTTCTTCTCACAGAACACCCTCCTGAGCCGAGACTCCCTTATTGTCTGAAGGGCCACGAGCTGCTGGAGCTGCACTGACTTGACACTTGCCTCTTGAATAAGGCTTTATCTATTGAGACTGTAAAGATGAAGTCATCGGGGGTCCGCTCTCCCCTCTCGCTGCCTCTCGTCTCTCAGGGCTGGACCAGGACTTAAGTGGACTCTGTGTGTGACCTGGACTATCCCCTCAGCAGGACGGACTGAGGGCAGCAGTACAATGGGACAATGGGGCGTTTAATGTAACGGGGCTTTTCCGCAGTGATGAAAATATAATTAAAAGTTTTTGTTCTAGATTTCTACTTACAGTCTGGATTTCAAGTTAAAGGTGTGATATGTAACTTTTCTGGTTGAGTGTCCACTACCTGCTTGTCTCCATGGTGACGTTGCCCCCCTCACCACCACCACTAGAAAAGTTTCGTAGTGCAGCTTTAATCTTATTATATGCAGCTAAATGAAAGGTTACAGCTGACTTTGTATGCAAATTGTAAATTGCAATTTTTTGTATTTTGTAGTATTTATGTTTGTTACAGTTGTGTATCTTTGCATATCTTTACATCTTTACTAACTACACAGATCAGTGTTTTTGCACTAAAGATTTAAAACCACATAGAGCAGATCTGGCATTGATTAAGTCTGTTTAACAGTGTTGCAACTACCACAATAATATCTGATATATTTCCAGTTCCCGTCCTAAAAAAATCTTACCTGTTCAGAAACATTCTTCTTAAATGTACTGTTTAAGTGTTGAGTTTACAGCTCAGTTTGCTGCCTCCTGGTGGCCACAGAAATAATACTGTATTGTTTGTAAATGTAACTGCTAAATGGGTCAAATAATGCCTCGCCTCCATTCTGTTCTGAAGTGGGTGTGGTTGGCCAGGCTAGTCAAATAATGCAGCACAACCAAAATGTGTTTTATAAATGTGAGTGTTTCAATTTTGAAACAAAGATAAAACATTGTGTGTATTTATATTTTTCATAGAAAGTTAACCTGTTTTTGTTTGTCTCAAATATTATGTAAATTATGCTTAGATCTCATAGTTTTATTCTTTTTTTAATATTGACTTTAATTCTGACTTGTTTGCGTTTATTACTGCCCTATGTAAACAGGATCTGTGTTTAATACGTTTCTTATCACCTTGTTTCCCTTATCTTTTGTATAAACAGTCAGTTACAATATGTTTGTTTTAGAGATAAAATTGGTTATTTTTTAGATGTTTTGATATTGTTCATTACACTGACAGTATTTATCACACATTAGACACTGTGTGAACTATAAATGGCCTTTACAATTTTCTTATCAATCTCTCTTCTTAACTGTAAATTCACTTACATTTATTATATATTATAGTTGACCCCAATTGAGAAGTATTGCCTTAACTAGGCCTGTCACGATAACAAAGTTTGAAGTTTGATATATTGCTCAAGTAAACATAGATGAAAACCATAATACTGGAATTGATTTGTGCCACTGACACAATGACCCAAGAGCGGATTTAAACCACAAAAACTTTTCTAAATCTACAATATTAAAAAAAAACAAAAAACAATGAGCTTCAATAAAAATGGCAGAATGAAACACCCACGATAAATACTGACCCCCCCAAAAAATATTGTTCCATCTAACATATATTGAACGATGAGTCGATACAGTAATTATTGTGACAGGCCTAGTCTTAACACACTTAAGCCGGTCCCTCATCTCCTCAAGAGCTCCTCATTTCAGTGTTTTGTTTCTGTTCAGGCTGAAGGAGCCTGTCTGTAAATGACGCTCTGTCACTGCAGATGAGTCATGTCTTTGTCCCATTGTTGTTTTCACAGTTTGGAGCGTCTTTACTGTGCAGCTGTGTCAAACCTTACCTCTTCTATTTTATATAGAGCATAGACACATTATTTCCTCAAATGGTGTTCTTTACTTTTTAAAATTTGGTCAATATATTTTTTCACAATTTTCATCATAATATTTTGGCTGACAAAGATTTATAGAGTGGAGGCGCGAGAACAAGCTCCCAATGAACCAGTTTGGATTCAATCAAATCAAGTTTATTTTCCTATTATATAGACAAGGCAAGGCAGGTTTATTTTGTATAGCACAATTCATACACAACGTAATTCAAACAGAATAAGAAAGGCATTAAAATCACAATACAAACAAATCAAAACATAAATAATCATAAAATTAACATTAAAAGAGAAGAGTGCAGAATAAAATACTTGTTTTAGTATCATTTAGTATCAGTGGTGGATGAAGTATCCAATTTTGTACAGATATAGAGGTAAAAAGTTACTCAAGTAAAAATATCACATGAAAAAATCAACTTAAGTAAAAGTATTAAAGTACTACTACTACTACTACTACTAAGTCTACTTTTAGAGTAAAAAATAAAAGTATTTCACACAAGTGTTGTTAATTTGTAAAGTGTTATACTACTACTACTAAGTCTACTTTTAGAGTAAAAAATAAAAGTATTTCACACAAGTGTTGTTAATTTGTTAAAGTGTTAAATGTAGTGATATTGATTTAAAAATGAGACATATTTTGGTCAACAGAAACAATAAGAATCAATTTCTTAATTTTTCTTGTTGTGTTGAATGTTGTGTATTTATTTTTGACAAAGATTGAACTCGAAAATTTTAGTCAGGATGTTACCACGAACATGGTCAAAATAACCCCTCAGATCATATGACTTTTATTACTTTTCAGTCCAGTTAAAAATGTAGTGGAGCAGAAAGTACAGATACCAGCTCTCAAATGTAGTGAAGTAAAAGTAAAAAGTACCCACTTTAAAATGTATTTAAGTAAAGTACAGATACCTAAAAATTTTACTTACGCACAGTACTTTACTAATTTCACTTTGTTACCTTCCACCACTGTTGGTATTTGGGATATTTTTGACAACTCTAATTAATAAACCACGAAGATAAGTGAAAGTACTTGATGCGATACTCCTTTACAATTACTAAAAGAGCTCCTTGCCATATAATGATATAATACAAAGTCACCAAGGAGCATGTCCGGTCTCCAGGGGGAGGGATGAGTTGAGGCAGGACCCGCTCAGGCCTGGACTATCTCAGGAATGTGGTTGAGCAATTTCCTCCTCAGGTACATGAGAACCATGGCATCACACTTACATAGAGCTATTTATATCCTGTTACTGAAAGAGCAAACAGTTGGCTGCTGCTGAAACTGCTGAAGCGAGTTGTTGGTTATTATTACTGTAATTATAACTGCTCTTCCCCCATAAGTAGTTATTTATTCAAAACTGTATACATGCAGTTTCCAGTTTTCTAGTCATGAGTGCATTGTTTGCGTAGTATCTTAGTTTACATATGACTTCCGGCTTTTTGTTATTTTGCTGTTGTTACTATTTAAATTATTTAGCTAATCTAATTTAACTGTAAATCAGGCTGAAACAATATGACATCACATAGTCAATATCAGTGTTTTTTTGTTTTGTTTTTTTTATTTTGTAAACAGCCACCTATAAAAACTAGTTAGAAGACTGCTCTTTGTAGAATCATGCGTGAGTAACCAACCATGGACCAACCAGGAAACACACGTTTTCCACTTGTCTGTTACTTGTGTTGCT
>KN485350.1:13332-26198 GCA_000787095.1 Periophthalmodon schlosseri | reverse complement strand
TGACAATAAATTAGATGTACAGTGTTAGTATATATAGCCATTAGACATTTTTAGGTTGCAACAAAAAGAAAAAGATACCAGCAATGGTAAGAACAAGAATATTACCAATGATAAAGAACAGCACATACCAACAATGGTAAGGAAACAATAAGCATAAAGTACAACCAGCACTGATGTAGAGAAAGTGCAATATGACAATGCATTTAAACTCCTCTCTCTGTATTCAGACCAGACCATGTCTTTATATAAAAAAATATTTTGGCATTGCTTTTGTTGTAAATCCAGAGCATTCCACCTTCTCACCCCACATACAGTCACACAGCGGTTTGAACATTAAGTAGTTTAAAATTTCCATAACCTCTCAGATTACAATTTTTTTGACCAACAATTTATTAAAGATTTTTTTTTTTGTTTCTTAACAAGCATTTAATATTCCTTTGGTAAGCCAATGTTTTTTGTTGGTTTGTTGCTTTGTTGTATTCTTTGACTGGACAGTGTTTATTATACACAGATACAAACGTGTTCAAGAGGTTGTCATATGCTCGGTCTACATTGTTTCTGTGAAGACTAAGATCTAGTCCTGATGCTTTAAACCATTGTCCAAAGCATTAATGGTCTCTTCAGTTCTTATTACTTTATAAGTCACCTTCTTGTCCTCTTTGATTTTTTTTTTTTAATTCACAGTCATAGAGAGTAAAGACAGGTAAGTGATCAGTGATGTCCCATATTAACAAGCCACTAGTTGCTGGATTTCCCATAATAAGCTGTTATCAATTATTGTTGCACTGTGTGATGTTATTCTGCTTGGTTTGGTTATTGTTGGACAGAGGGACAGACTGCACATTGTGTCAGAAAAATCATCTTTTGCCTTTTGCCTTTTGTGTTTGGATTCAGTAGGTCGATGTTGAAGTCAGCCCAGATAAATAATAGCTTTTGGTTAACACTAAAAAACTATTTCTCCATCCATTCAGTGAAATCTTCAATGTTTGAGCCAAATGACACATACGATTTACAATAATATTTTTCTTCTTTTCATCTTGACAGTTAAACATTCCATTGTTTCATCTATTTAAAGTGACAAATTGGTTAAGACTGGAAATGTTAAAGATTTATGGATGAATAAGGCAATCTCATCTCCCATTTTACTTTCTCTGATCATCTAGACACAATTGTATATCTCTGTCATGGTTAATACAGGTTTCCGTAATAGCGATGATGCTGAAAGGGTGAATGATACTCTTTGATAGAATTGAAATGAGTATACATGCAGTTCCTATTACTGAAAGTTTCCCCTCAGAGTTTAGTTAGTGTCATATTGTTCTTGAGGTACATAATAACAGTTTGTATCAAAAGTAGAGAGAAAAAAGATCTTGTTTAGTTTAATAAAAATCTTACAATTTGTTACCCAGGTGTGTTGGATCTTTTGCAGCTTTTTGAGTTGTCTTGCCTTTTTTGCAATGTCAGCATTTCTTTTTGTTAAGTGTTCATTTATGAAAACTTTAGTTCCTTTCAGCTTGCTTCCTTGTTTTAGCGGAGCCATTTTGTTTTTCCGATCCACAAACCTTATTATGACGGCAGGTCTGGTTGTTTTTAAGGACAGCGGGTGACAGTGCTCCAGGTCCATCTCTATCTCCCTGCATTGGAAGTAAGAAGCCACCTGTTACTCCACCAAGCACGTCTCCTCCTCACTGGGCTGCAAGCCGACCGTCTCCATGGTCACTCTGCGCATATGAGCACAGCTTGATTTTAATCCCGGTGATGATCAAGTCGGTCATACGGGTGTATAGTTCCAGTTCGCTACTCACTGCTCCAAATTCTCAATGCACAGGTCCTTTTCCTCGCTTTGGATGTAGAGTTTGTTTACCAAGCATAGTCAGAAGCTGTATTTTCTGCTCTCTGACAGTAATCATCTGCCCAGTCAGGTAATCGAGGGAAGTTTTTATATCCTCAAACTCCTCTGGTGTTGGGTTCTTTTTGGTGGCATATTGGTGTTTACAGTAGCACATCCAGTGACAGCGGTAATCATCTGTTTGCAGCTAGCTTCCCTGTCTAGCGCCGATAAGTCAATCAAGCTTAAAAGCTTCTAGTACAAGAGGCAGTGGATAATTAACAATAGCCACTTCGAGGTCCGTAATTCAAGATCAGTGGTCAGTTTATCCAGATAATATTCTTAGAAGTGCATGCCAAACACGAGTGTTTAGAGGAGGATCTGAACAGCAAAGAAATATGGCATTTATTTTTGTGTTATATGGCAACTATTAAACGTCTTGTTTATTTTCAGATAACTAATATGTATTTATTTATTTTTATTTTTTTATTAATTTAGTTTTATTAGCTTTTTAATACAAAATAAGATGAATCCAAGATTGTGATTAATCAATTTGAAGAAAAAATTTTGATTTTTTTTTTTTTTTTTTTTGTCATATCACCTTGGCCTGATTGAAGTTGTATAATTTAAAGCCTTTATTATACATTATTTCAAAGTGTCACTCTATATTGATTAGCAACCATAGCTGTACTCTTGTTGTTGGGTGATTTATTGGGTTTCAAACACTAAAGATTACAAATGTCAGCGTATCACCAATCTTGTAATTCCACTTTAAGGTCATGTCATTCATCATTGGTGTAACTTCATAATCCTATTGCCCATTCCCGAATGTCATACTCTGCCATGCAGTCACTCAACTTCAAAGACGATTCTGATGAGATTCTACTAGGGATGTCCTGATCCGATAGTAGTTTCGGACCCTGATCTAGGCATTTTTAGAGTATCAGCTTGGATTGGATTTTAGTGAATAGATTAGGCCAATACAGTGTATAGTGTCCTCCACACGCAGCTGTTACTGGTAACACTGCAGCTAACGCCCAGAGCGGCTTAGACACAGACTGGGGAGTCTCTAAAGCCGCTAAAAACATGATTAATGACAGAGATAGTGTTTGTTTTACCTCAGCGATGTCTTCACAGAGCCTTAAGAGTGAAAACAAAACTTTGGACAAATTGGCCAGAGAAGCAGAGTCAATGTGCTAACCTGTTTACATATATTAAGTAGCCATGTGCTTCAGGCAGGCTTCTCTTTGTGGACATAAATAATATGGTGAAAAACACTGCCATTAGAAACAGTGAGATAAAACATCATCTAATGTGTCTGTCACAATGTTCTCAAGCTGCTGTTCTATGGAGGAGTTTAAGACATTATTTTGGAATATCATAACAAATGATTAGGCTATTTTTATATCCAGTAATATTTTTCATTAAACTGGGGCAAAATTCATCATGGAATACTTCATTATTTATAAAGGCACCGCATAAATTGTGTAAATAAAATCATTAAGAGTGAGAAGATCAGTATCAGGATGAGATCAGTATCGGATTGAGGTGGGGAATTACAAATATTCAAAAATTGGTATCCCTAGATTCTACCCTTCCACCTCTCATCATATGCATATTGCACACCATCCACAGCTCTTTGATATTGTCTGCTGGTTGGGCTGATTGGATGTGGCCTTCTGCCCGGCTATGGACACTGTCTAGGGCATTTCACATGGGGGCTTCTGTCAACGCTGTGTGCTACTGAAAGAAAGAAAATCTAAGACGTCAGTGGAAACCCATGTAATCCTCTAAAAATGTCAACAGTCATAACGCATTGATCCAGTCATTGCTAACACATATTTATTTGCAAAATGTTAGCTTTTCTATTCTTAATATTGCAGTATGACAAGACCATAACAGAACTGTACTGTTCTATTTCTTTATTTTGAGATCATTCGTTGCATTTGACTTGCTCTAGTTTTTTGGATCAGACCTTTTTTGTACGGCAGCCACTTGCAGAGTTGTATTTGTGAAGAAGCTTTGATGAATTATCAAAATTTGCCCTTTGTCAAAATTGCTTGCTCATTTCCCCTGCTTAAGAGTTGCATCACATACACACAGTTTTCTATTTTGAAAATTACTTCAAACTGGTTGTTGTTATTTCCCTTTACCGGAAAGTGTTTGCTGTTGATTGATCAATCTATTCTTTACATGTTTTATGTTTCCTGTAAAAGTAAAAATTGAACCAAACCAGTCTTAACCTACATGTGACACTGGGAACATTTACATGGCGAGAAAAAAATGTGATATCCAGGCATAATGTTTTATTTATTATTATTAAGTATGAAGAATCACAAAGAAATCAGATTACTCACATCAGAAATCTGACACCTCCAGAAGCCAGATAATGATCAGATTGTACATGAAAACATTATCAGACAATGTTGCCATGTGGAATGCATTGAAAATCCCACCACATAGTACACGTCCTTAGACCACCTTGAATATGCACAGCCCATATTGGTAATGCAGTACCTGTAGCTCTATGATACATCTCTTTTAATCAAGCTAAAGGTGGGTCTCTCATGTATTATTGATCCAGTGCAACTTGCAGAGATGAAACTGCTTTGCCTACATTTGCCTGTAGTCACATCGTGTTAGCATACCATATCAGTGCTCATTTTTTAGGGCCTCACAACCAATTCGACCTCATGACAGGGTAATGGAGAGGAGGCCGGGAACTGTAGCAAGATAAAGCTATTCTGTCAGGTTTTTCAACGTCCAAAGGATCTTATAATCAGTTGGTTGTTTCTATAAAGACATCGGCTCCTTCATAAACTGATGGTGATTTACTAAATGTTGCTTGAGAGGACAGGCAGTGAATTAACCTGCTCCTTTCTCTCACTTTTACGCTCCATCACTGACACATTACTCTGCCTCTTACCTCTGCTTGGGTTGTGCAGACTGTGCTCAATTGGCCATGAAGAGGGACCACTTTGATGGCTATGGCCTATTTTACATCTTTTGGAAAAGTCACTTCAGTCTGTGGCCGCAAAGTTGGTTACTGTACAAAAGATACAGGTTTATCATTCCAAACATTAAACTGCTTTTTGGTTAGTGTTAGCCATGTTGTTAATACTGTATACTATCAAAAACATGTGTATCGTTTCATTCACGCATTTCAGAGTACTCTTGCATACTTCACTCTCTCTCATGGGAAATTGTTCACCTCCAGAATACGTCAGCATGTTGTAATCACAGACTGTATGTATAAATGGACATAGCTAACCTGCTAGCTGCCATGTTCCAAATAGGAAGTGAGCATTGGTGTGCTTCCTGCTCCACTGACTCCAATTCACTTCCTATTGAAACCTGTCGCCCCTCTGTCTGTAACTGCTGCTGTCAGGCTTGTCATTTTCGCCTTAAAATGTTTGTTTTAGCTCACTCTACATGATACTGGTGTTTTTATTTCACTATTGTGTCCTTAGATCAAGATATGAACATTAATAACAGACAAAACCTGCGCCCTCTTTACTCGTGGTTGCTCCTGCTAGGGTTAGCAACAGGTTTGATTGACAGCTTTGCTAAGCGCCTACGCTCTGCTAAAGGGGCGTTACCGTCAACAGCCTCGCTCCGGATTGCCTCTTTGGTTGCTATGATACTCGCGGTCGGAATTGCAAATATAGAACTTGCCTCCAAATTCACCCCTATAGCTGCCAGCCTTGATGAGCTTCATTTGATTGGAACCGAATGCTATGGGTGGCATCGCACTCCCTTAGTCCATTTCTTTATACAGTCTATGGTTGTAATCCATGAAGCGCCTCTATGTTTTTAAAGTGTGGCCTTATTTAGAGAAAACATGTTGGAGGAGGCAACGGTGCAGATTGGCATCCTCACTTCTGTCAGTCTAACCCAGGGAACCCAGGGAAGCTGTGATACTCTCACATCTTGTAAGATGCTATACCAAGGCATTCATATTTGTATTACTAAATGTTTTGCCAACTAGAGATTTGATATATATCTGAAACATATACCTGTATACACCATTTTATTGGTTGTAAGGTTAGGTTCAACCCTACAATGCCGGGCCATTAATGGAAACAGCCATTTATATAATATTTTATCAAATTCTATCAAATCTTTACCTATCTGTTTCTCTTAAAAGTAGGTAAATATGAAAAATGTTGCATACATAAAGCCATCAATTTTTAAGGAAAGAAATTATCTTATTTTCTTCTTTACTAAACACCTTACTATGAAGCAGCACTAACATAGTATGAAGTGTTTGTGTGCTGAATACACCTCAAGGGTAATGAACCAGGAACCAAACTTGGCAGAGTGCTCCATCTTTGGCCCGGAGGTGCTGCTTGATCTGTGCCCCACCTGTTCCCATAATAAACCATAGGAGTAAGAACTTCTACGCTACGCAGGATGGATTAAAATAGAGCACAGATCAGTAACTACAACTCGGCATCACAACCCCGTGGTCAGATCTAATAAGCCGTACTATTACTTAAAGTTACAAGGAAAAACTGAGTGGATTAAGCAGATGCAAGTTCCAGCCATAATGAGATTGATAGGTCAGTGATGTAGATAGTGCTGGGGCCACTGGATGCACTAAGCTGTAATTGGATAAAAACATCGGTGGCCAGCCTTTATCCACCTCTATTGTGTAGATTGCTATTGTCAGCCTTTTAACACAGTGCATTTCGAGAGGCCAGTAGGGTATCAACATGAAAATCTGGATGGTTCATGCAGGCCAGCCACAACAGTGAGCTACTTTTCTGTGGCTACTGAATAATGTTATATCAAGATGACCTTTACAATTGACAAAATAATAAGGCCTATTGGGGTTGTAGAGGTTGGAAATTATCACTCTTAAAACACAACTCAATTTAGTAGTATTAGTAGTGCTTACAATACATTTGCAGAGGAAGTAATAGAAGTACAGAAGTAGTAGAAGTTTGAAGTAAGGTTGTCAAAAGTATTGAAAATCAGATACTAATTCATACTACAGCTAGTATCGAAACTAGATACTCATTTGAGCAAGCATCACGAAAATTCACATTCACAGGACAGAAATGAACCTTTCCTGCACATAGACTGTATATGTCCATGGACCACTGTGGAACCTGGACAACTGAGGGATTAAACAGATATAAGACCACATAGTAATATAAAAGAAAGCACTATCATTTAATGTTGAAAATTACATTTGATGAGTGTTTTTTTTTATATCATCGTTTTAGTATCGTGACAAGTTGGAAGAGGTGCTGATGTATAGCATAAGTACTTTCATATTTAGTTACACATTTACTCAAGTAACCACTTCCTATTTCTATTATTTTCAAGCAGCATGTCATCTGTTGTGAGTTCCCCATTGTCAAGCAGCCTCCTGTTCATTCAATTGCTTTATAAAAGATTATTTAAAAACGTGTCACAACCTCCAAAAAATATTCTTTTCAAGCCTGTTATGATCGCTATTGATGTCAGCCATTATAGGTCACTGGCTTCTTGACTTCTGTGCACACAAAGACTATGGGTGAGGTCCTTGTAAACAACACTGGCCTACTTTGTCCAGGCCTTTCTAATTGAATTCTGATCCTCATTGACTGCACTATGAGACTTTATGAATAGCTGCCAGGGAAGAGAATTAGAGTGTTTACACATCCTCGGAGACGCATCACAACAAAGCAGACTGACACTCCATTAGGCCCCCTGATGTAATTATCAGTAAGGACACCTCTCAATGGATGGACAGAGCAGTCACGTGACCTTGTCTTAAAGCCGTCCCATTTGACACCGCATTTGCCTGGTGTAATTGATTTTGGCCCAGAGCGGCGTGAACAGCCAGGCCCTCAGAGGTCGAGTGGTGCATAGTGAAAATGTTATATTTCACATTAGCCGCCAGCTGTCAGACAAATGTGCCTGTCTGGAAAAGAAAAGAAGGTGACCCTCGTTTTATTGACAGAATCTAGAGGTGACCATGTACCAAAATATTTATGCTTTACTTATGTACGCTACAACAGCTACTTTTGAAGAAACTTTGTAAAAATGCACTAACTTTTTTGATGGGGGGTCCGCCACCTGCTTGTCACCATGGAAATGTAATTACTGTCTATAAAAGCTGTGGAGAGTGGTGACACTGCTTTTTAGGAATTAAAATGCCTGTAATTGAATAAATGTTGCATAAATACATATAAAGCCATACTGTGGAATATTCCAGCCATAGCGAAAGCCTCTCCATGAAGGCAAGCAGGTGGCGTACTCTCCACCAGAAAAATTACACTGCAACTTTTACTTACGTGGTGGTGACATTTAATATAGTGCTTTTCCACCTTCAATTCACTCAAAGCTTTACTTTATTACTTTATTACAGTAGTTGTAATATTACATTTTGTGATAGGTAAATGAATTGGACCATTAATAACAATGCAGTATTAATTGTAGTGCTACTGGAATGAAGAATTTTGCATAATACTTTAACTTCTACTGATACACTGAGCCAGTAAATGTTCCAAAAGTTAAAAGGCAGCAAAAATATTAAAGAAAGTAGTAGTTAAAATAGTCGTAGTAGTTATGGTAGTACAGATTAATATAAGTATAACGATTTTGACTAGTCCCCTTTATTAGTGAACCCAAAATCCTGTATCATGTTCAACAATGTCGACATTTATAACTCTGGCCTTTGGTATTCAGACGCCATATTCATCGGGCTGCATGCTAGCGTTGCACAGCCATGTCATCCCCCTGTGCAAATGTTGAGGGAAGTTTTCAAAGGAAGGCGCGTGAGCTTTGGAGACAGAGGGGAACAGTAGCGGCTTTGATCTGTACTGCTGCTGTCTGCTGGTGAAGGTGGAAAGAGCCCCCCTCTCACCATCTCCCACCATCCCAAACCCAAAACCCTGGCTGCTCACAATGGGTACAAAGAAACTGCTATAGCAACATCAACATCCATCCTTTGCACTGGCACTGCTCCTTAGCCTTCCCAGTACAATCATAAATAACCCCACTAACAATAAAGCCAGTCCCTATTCTCTCAATGTTCAATCCCCGACCTATTTGCCTCCTCCCATAAACTTTCTAATTACCTTGGTGCAAATGTGTCATCTTGTGTTTATTTTGGTTTTGTCAATCGCTCCCAAGGTTGTCTTACATCTCTTTCCTCTCGTATTGTTACAAGGCGCTGTGGATCAGGTTGCATGTATTTTCTGATAGTGTCACACCTGTATTGGTACTTCGTTCCTTAAAAGGTTGTGGTCCTCTGAGTATTTGCAATGAAATCAATTGTAATTTATGTACAGACACATAACGTTTTTAATTCATCTTTGGCACTGTTTCTTCCATATGGGGATAGGATGTGCGCAAGTTACAGGTAAATGCTTGCTTATGGGTACACTTTGTAACTTCTCTGGTGGAGGGACCCTGCTGCTGATTTTATTGCTTTGCCTGGAATGTTTCACAGTATGAGTTTAAACTTTTCTGTATTGCATTTATTCAATTAAATATTTTTGGTTATTGGTTATATTGAGGCAATCTGCTGATCGTACTGTCAGAACCTTGACATTGGAACTGCGCGTTCACAGAAACACATAATATGAAATTAATACATGAGAAGATTTTTTGTATGGAATTAATACATTTTTATTCTATATTTAAACGTATACCACCGCACTCTTATGAAATATTTTACACCTTTCTCTGCCAGAGGTTGTGTATACTCCCATGCAGTCCATTGAGGGGTCAAAAAAGTTCCTTGAGACTCTTGGACCAGTTGCTGTTTCCCTTTTACGTGACTCAAATATAAAATATACAGCGCACATTTATTTCATATGTTATGCCCCCTATTCATCATTTAAGTTTGATGAGCTGGCTCAGGAAATGCCCCAAAAGTGCTCCAGGTGTATGGGGGGGGGTTTAGCCCTTTGAGCTGACACAGAGAGGACATGAATTCAAGGTTGGGGTCAGACACAAGAGGAGAGCGATTTGAGTGGGAGGCAGTGGAAAAGCCTTTTGTACCACGGGCTATTTATATTCCACTTGGGTGATTCAGACCTCCATCTTTCTGACCGGCTCTAGACTTGGGGGACTTAATGCCTGTCCCATTGCACCACTTTGCCATTTGATCACAGTCTGTTAAACTATTACTGTACGTGCACAAAAAGCACTAAGAGGGTTCATTCTCTAACTGGAAACAGGAATTTGCCATTAGAGACCAAGTTCTTGCTAAGAAAAAAAAGCTAGTTTCCTGCTTAACCTATTTGATTGGACAACCAGACCAGACAAACATTAATTTTAATAGTAAATTGGGGTCTGGAACTACTTCCAGTTATCTTTAAATAAACACAAAAATTGAAAATTACTTCAAGCAGTGTCTGTCAAGGTATCGTCACGGTATGTGTATGAAATTTGGTGCGTAGAACACTGTGGAATTAAATGTTTTGGGAGAAAAGAATGAAACAATTGCAAGATAGGGCAAAGATACCACCGCAAGCCACGAGGGCGGGGTTTCTGTTTCATCATCATCATGATTGTTTAATGTTTCTGATTGTTTAATGTTTCTGTCCCTGCTTTTGACTTTTTTTTTACGTAAGATAATCTTACGTAAGATAATCAATACTTGATAGAATGCTTGGTGTAACGCCTAAGTGAGTAAATTTGATGTATGCATGTTTGAAATGTTTGCCCTCCCACAGAGAAACCCTTAGTGCCACCTGAAGAATTTGACCTCAACCTTCAGAAACAAAAATGAGTTAAAAGAAAAATGAAATTGAAAACAGTGGCAGTAGTTAGTTGCTGGACTGGAGGCGTTCTTCAAAGTCTTGATTTCATTACCCTCATGAGTTTAACATACTGCCGTGACAGTTTTACGACTTGACTTACAAGCATGTAAACGCTCTCTCAATGAGGAACAGGAGTGCTGCTTGGCCTAGTTTGGGGTAAATACTCACTAACTGTATACAGATTTTGGCTAGTATTTAACAATAAAATGTTTTAAATAGAGACTATTGAATTGCTTAGAAAGATCAAAAATGTTTCAAAGCTGTATAATTTTGACCCAGTGATGAATCACAGATAGCTCAGTAGTTACTGATAAAATTGGTTATTTCAGTGTCGGCTTGGTCCTCTTAGTACTAAAATACACTATATAGACTTGACTGAGACTGAGTAAATGTCTTTAAATAAATACATACAAGCCCAGTATTACAACAATAACATAAGACAAGACTTTATAGGATGTTCTTGGTCTGCAGTGGTCTATCATCAATAAATAGTGATACCTTGGAATGGTTCATCAGTGTTAGCCTATATGATTCAGTAAACACAGCAAATTGTAGATCAGCATGCAATAAGAAAAGTGATTTGAGAATGGACAATAACTTTTGAAATGCATTATTTGTGTACATTTTCAGTATCTTTACAATAATAGGAATTTTAAAAAAAATACTTGAATAGTATACAACGATTTTGTGAATGACGTGATGGAAAACCTTATCCTACTTGGCTCTATTACAAACCATGCTGTGTAAATACATAGCAAAATCAAAACAGAAAAAGGAGCTTTTGTTGTGAAGTGATTTTTAACTGAGCTTTATTTCTCCAAATGAAGGAAAATTGCACCGTAGCTCGACAAAAGACTGGGCAAGATTGTGTTCTAATCCTTTGCATCGCTGACTAGCATTTTTCACGGCATTGTACTATTGTGGAGCAGTATCAGAGCTAATCACACTAGTCACATACAGGCCTGCATTATATTTATCATAATAATGTACATCAATGAAACTACTATTATCTAAAATATCCAAAATTACTGGAGCTACACACCCACATTGTTCTTAACCACATTATTTTCCTAAACTTATGCAACCTTCGCGCTCAAAAGACTTGCCAAAGTAATTTATTCTTGGCATAATAAGAAACTCTTGAAGCCCTGGATTAAAGTCTATTAAAACCACTTTTGAAACCGTAGCTTACAAAAACATTATTTCTGGTAATACATGCCATTTTGGTTCTGTTTATTGCCCTGTACTTTGGGAGCCCCTTTCTCTCACTGTTCTATGTCTAATGTTGGTTGTTATTCCATTTTTCTCTATATTTTGGCTTTTGAAAGAAAGTAAAAACATTATTTTTAGCAGACGCAGGTTCGCTGCAGGTGAGTGGCGGTGGATAGCTGACTGGGTGAGGAGCAGTAACCTTTTCAACATGTCTTCCACTCAGTAAGTCTTGACAGAGTAAAGCTGACCTCAAACCACTCTGGTCACAACACCCATAGGTTATGTACTCTCACTTTTATTATGTACCATGGCAATGAGTGCTCGATTTACTTTGAACACTGGGTTTATTTAACAACTTGTATGGCTGTAGACGGAGGTACACAGTGTAGTGCTTTCACATTTTACCAAAAGGAGGTTGTAGGTCCCCGGGTCAGCTGACTTGCAATCTCTGGAGTGTAGTATAGACACACAGCACAGTTTGTTATTTCACTCTGTTCAAATCCATATCGTGACTAAGGGTGCACTCACACTAGACTTTTTGACCCGTGCTGTGCTCAAGCATGATTGTGGAGGATTCTCTGACCCTCACTAATTACCGCATGGAGCAGTGAGGACAACAGGTGACGAGGTGGCTTCAAAATTTCTTATTCAAGGTATTTCACTTTGTTGCTTGGAGCGGAGGTTTATTTCATTCTTTTTTTTCTTACGAGTAGGCAAATGGACTACTGTAGCTGTATTGTAGCCTATTATTAGTAAAACATTCTGGTCTAGGTAAATTTTTTTATTGAAATGAACCATGATTTGATGGTACAGCTGCAGCAATAATTCCTGTGTAATAAAAGATTTGTTGAAAGTAAAACATCAATCAATGAATGGTGAGCCAGGCCTGTCATGAGGAACAGAAGATATTGAGGAATGCAGGAGTTCAACCATTCTCCTCCTTTTGGGATTTCTTCTTTCTCTGTTTTGTGTTTATTTTTGTCCAGTCATCCTTTTTTCCTGTACGTCCAGATGTCTCTCAAACATGTCTGTATAGTTCACCTTCCTGTGCCGTTATTAGA
>KN485350.1:0-11949 GCA_000787095.1 Periophthalmodon schlosseri | reverse complement strand
GTGGAATTAGTTGTCACT
Source organism: Periophthalmodon schlosseri (assembly GCA_000787095.1). Classification (NCBI taxonomy): domain Eukaryota; kingdom Metazoa; phylum Chordata; class Actinopteri; order Gobiiformes; family Gobiidae; genus Periophthalmodon; species Periophthalmodon schlosseri. The sequence continues at coordinate 11,931 of KN485350.1, read as the reverse complement.
CACACATTTTTTCCCGCGAGGAGGTTCAATATTTTTTTTCGGGAGCGGGGGGGATTTTTGGACCATGCCCGCTGAAGTGAAACAGGTTAGTGTTGTTCCAGTCTCCTCTTTATTGGTATCTTCTATCTCTCTCTTCTCACATTTGACAACAACGGGGCGTAATATGTTGGCTTTTGAGTTTCCATGTGTTATTTTGACCCAGTAACTAATTTACCGCTTGTTTAACCAAGTTGAGGTACAGACATCTAGCCTTTGAGGGTTTATTCTTCAAGATGCTATGACGCGCGTAATTTGTGTTCACTCGTATGCACATAGCCTGCGTGTGTCGGTTGTTTTACGGTACTTTTGGACACCAGATAGACTACATCGGGACTGTTCCTACTTAGAAGTTAGAACCCCTTTCGTGCTTTAAATAGTAGCGTATGGGAGATATGTGGAGGTGTGTACGGGGTTTACGGGGGTTTTCTATTGCAGTAAACCAGCGTGACTTATGATCTCTCTGACACATTTAGTAGCTTAGATGTGTCAGTGCCTCTATAGGATGACTGCGATTCGATCATGGGACTGGCATTGGAGTAGTCTTGAAAGTTTGTCCCTGATCATCGCTTGTAAAGGCTTTGAATGAGTGCAGGAGAAAGATTTATAACCGGTGGCTGTTGTGCCAATTGTGGGTTAGACATGCCATTAAATGCTTTTGTCTTTCGCTCGCATAGATACCACTGGAATGCGCTTTTGTTAGCTTGTGCGAGTGTGTAGCCTTGTCTGTTATGTGTGTGTGTGTGTGTGTGGGTGTACGACTACCGGGCCGTGGTGCGCATACATTATTGGACGCTTTCCCTGCGTTTGAAGCGCATCCACGGGCAGCCTACACCATCGCTCTGCTCTTTTCCCCGTCGAGGTTTGGCAGCACAGTCAGTCAGATGCGTAAAAATACCAAGAAGACAGACTTTACAACGCCAAGGAAAGAGAGGGAAACAGTGAATAAGCTCTCACCAAGGCTAGAAGTGTCGACTTGATAGGGCCGGAGTCACCACACATCCCTGTCTGGCAGATAGGTGCATTCTGTCAGCTCGTCACATCGCGCTGATAATAATACATTAGCAGTTGCCCCGGTGGACTGGTGCCACGAGATAACTGGAAGAGCCCTATCCATAAAGAGAGGCTTTAATCTGTCGTGCGTCTTGCAATTAAACTTGATATCTCAACTCCAAGTGAGGGCTGATGGATGAAGCGCAGGAGTTGCTGCGTAAAAAGTTTCCAGGTGGATTATAAGGATAGACTCAAATGCATGTCAACAACCTGAAAATATGCACACTCCTAAAATGGGCCTAAGAGGTGTGGGATGGCCCGTGCTTGTCCGTGACCCCCGTAGTACCAGGATGGTTGGCATACTTCAGAGGAGGCCAGCGACATGTGTGACCTTTTCAACTCTGCAGGACATTCCTACTAAGGAAGCATCTGCCAATGTCAAATGGTGGGAGTGTAAGAATTGTTGGGCAGTTTGGCCAGCTACAAAAATGCACTAATATTTTTATGTTGGCTCCATTTGCTTATTGCTGCTAATTCTATGATCACTAGAAGATTAGTATTGACCAAAGCCCATACTGCTTTTATGAATCCTAATCAATGTTTACATAAAGTATTTTGAATTTCCAAAACTAACTTCATTCATTAAAGGTGCACTATGTAACTTTTCTGATGGAGGGTCCTCCTCATGCTTGTCTCCATGGAGTTATTGCTTTGCCTGGAATGCCTACAGTATGTCATTAAACTTGTCTATGTCCATGGAGACAAGCAAGTCCAATTGGTGCAATCAGACCACATTAGTCAGATCTGTGGAGAGGTGAGCCCACTCACAGTAAAAAGAATGAATGTTTTTCAAGGTATTTTTTCAAATAGTTAACACACCTGTAATTGAATAAATGCAAAGTTAAGTTACGTTTATACATGGAAATGGCACACCTCCACCAGAAAAGATAAGAACAAGATATTCAGATTATTAGGCTCTTCTTCTTACCCTTTCTATGTCTATATCTTGTCATCTGATGGTTTGCTGTTTTACTCATTAAGCTTTTACACAGTAGCCTACTATTCTCAAAATGAATATGTCACAGAAATTCTAAGCAAAGTTTTGGCTGACAGTTCAACTTTCACTGTGAAGATGCTGATTCTCCCTGACCTCATCTCATTTCTGCAACAGAGCTTACAGTAAATGACTTCTGGCCAACTAAGGATTACTGCATAGCCCTCAATTAGTGGGAAGGCTTGCACTAGACCATGTCGGAGCTAAAAATAAAACACTCTTTATTTCTGGACCCTATATATCATGGCTAAATCCCATAAAATGCTCGCCGAAGCCATCACATCTCCTCCACGCTTAAAAAAATAGAGAAGTTTTTTTCATGAAGGAGCAAAGAAAACATTATAAATAATCCAGTAGCCATCTTGCCAAGGTCTGTCAAAAGAACTGACTTTTATGCTTGCTTTTTCTCCGCATGCAGCTAGACAAAGGACCCATCTGAATAACAAAATCACTCATCAGTTATTCAGCCAAAGAGCAAAGGAGGTCCTGACTTGAGGGCTCTGCTGCCAGACTCCTGACAGCTAGCAGAGCCTCGACTTTACTGAGTGCATTCCCTGCTTTTCCCTGATGCCGTTTGATATCTTGCAAAAATTAGGCGCCTGTCAACTTTCTCTCCTCTTTCATTGCAGTTTTTAGTGTGAAGGCTTGAAGGTCTTGACATTTCTTCCACCATTCTCCGTCATTTGTTACCCAGGGCTTGTCTTTTGTGGCTGCAGACGATGTTCAGAAGATCAATATTTGAAGACATATAGAGCATGGCAAGCAGGGTATTGTGTTAAGAAGGGGAGGTCATTGGAGAAGAAATGGCAGTGACCGGAAACATAAGCGGTCAATAGGGCTAGGAGTTTCCCTAACAGCAAGGGTGCATCTAGTAGGGGGGAGGGGGGAGATCTGATGGCGAGGGGGGTGATGGAGTTTTTGTTTGAAGTATGGCTGCAAGATCGCAATCGAATCAAAATCACATTTTGAATGGACGCAATTAGCAAATCGTAAAGGCTGCAATTTTTTAAGTATCATCATTTCCTCCGCAAACAATAAAATCTCCTCTTATTTCACTTTCATTGTGGTTTAGAGATGTACAAACATGTTCTGAAATGTGATTGTATTAATTTGTCAGTTCATATTTCAGTCGTTATGTCAGTTCTTCTTTAGTTTAAAATGTGAACTTTGAACAGCATTCCTATTATTATAATGTAAACTGCAAACTCGCAATTGTTTGTCAGAAAAATCACAATTAGATATTTTTCCCAAATCATTCAACCATATTTTGAAGGCTTGAAAGCAGTCCGCTCATATGTTGATGGTGATAGCAGATGGTCTAAGTTCACATATTGGCCATACCTTCTGTAACGTTGTATGGGTGGCTCCCATCACATGAAAATAACACACAGCAGATTGGCATGCTACACTATATGCCACTGTACGTCCTACTGCGAGCCACCCAGCGACTTCAATCACTTAGTGGCCGTTTTTGGTTTAGAGTAACCTGAGTCGACTTTCATGTGGACAGCTACAACCTTATATATCTATTTCCAAAAGCCAACTGCATTGCTATGTCATGTCACCCTTATTTTGATTTATTTGTAAGTTTGTCTTGTGTATCAACGTAGCATAGCATTGCCCTTTTCCCCATCAAACTAATAAACACGTTTGATAAGTAAAATATGACGAATTATTGTTTAATATCTGCAGCGAGGAGTCTATAGCCTAATTAATATAGTCAAAGTTTTAGGCCATTATCCAATAAATACCAGTGTGTTGAAATGACTAAAATGTGTTTGTTTTGAAAGGAATATTTGTGCTTGAATAACAGAGAGAAGCTCTGTCACACTAGGAAAGCAGCCAAAAATATTGTTTTGTTTTTGTTATTAAAACGTCCCATTCCTACCATAAAAATCATAATTTTTTTACAGCCAACATTACGATTTTAAATTATGTTGTTAGTATACTCGTATGGGGTATCTATAGCCATCTGCTTCTTCTGAGAGTTCACGCTTCACTTTTATTGATTTAATCCACCTGTCATTAGGCTGACCAATGGGAGGAGTGGGTGGTCAGATAGATTAAACGGAGAAACACCAAAATAGCATATTGTCATGGGGCGAGATCACAATTCCATCCCTCTTATCAGTAAATCTAACTGTATATTTTTATGTATATGTTCCCTGCTCTCTCAGTCTATAGCATACTGGATCAAACTCCTCCTTTCTCTCTTCCATCCCCTGTATCTGTCTGAACCCATTTGCACTATCATCACCATGACCGACGTCAGTTCTCTGCTGTACCAGAGGCAATATTCTAAAGCTCCTGCCTCAGCACACGTCATCACTGATTGAATTAGGAGAGGTTGAGTGGCAGTAAATGACAGGGTTAGAAGATGAGCAGGTGATGGAGAGATGGATGCCTCTGTAACAATGTGTTTAGGTTTCAGAGGAGCAGCACGTTAATGAGCTAATGTCTTGGAGGTTTTTTTTTTTTTTCAGCCTGTTCTGACTGACCTGGGTATTTCTCTGCAATTAGAGTAAGATTGGTGCCTACTGCCTTCCTTCCAATGGTTGACATATCGTTCAATAACTTCAACAGTAAATCTTGTGAAGATAGTTGAGTAGGTTTTGTTGTAATGATCCTTAATATAATCAACTATAAATAATATATCATTATAATTTGGATACAAACTTACACACACAGATTGGCAGCCTCACTTCCATCTGTCTGCCCCAGGGCAGCTGTAGCTGCAATAGCAGCTTTACCATCACTGAGTTTGGAGTGAATGAATAATGAACACAGTGTAGCTTTGACAAGCCTGTAAAGCACATTACAAGTGTAAGACATTATTATTTTGATTAATAATTAGGGGATAATATGGCTGCACTTATGTACGCTCCAGGAGCCTATTAATGGGTTTCAGCTTCCTGTTACATTTTGAGAACTTTTTCCCTTTCAAAAGATACAGACTGATATTTTTATTTTGAATTGTTAATCGCTATGCCATCCTAGACATGATCCTAGTTTTTGATCATTCTGAAACCCATTAATGTGAAATCAACTATACTTTTGCTGCCTCTTCTACTACTTTTTACTTTTTATATTTGGACCTAAAGTGTAGAGACATCTCCTGCCTGTCTCCACAAACCCACTGACCAGCAGCTGAATAAGGTCATCAGTTGGGTCCCCAGTTTATTTGCTGAGTGTTTGTCCGCGGGCTGTAGTGACAGGGCCAGTCCCGTTTAGAAGAGAGTGTGGTTCATGGGTCTGTCCAATAAACAGCATCCTACCTGTGCCTCTGGGAAATGGCTATAAGGGCAATTTGTTTTGGATGGCTGAGATAAGCTGGTACTAGTCTCGGACAAAGCAGAAAAGACTTGTGGGACATGCTTGCCAGATCAACAGGGGAAGAATAGTATATCTTCTGGTAGGGGTGGGATATATTGACATTTCAATAACTTTTTGGAGTATCCCGATAACGATATTCAGACTATTATTATGTCAGTCCAACAGGAATGTGCTAAAACATGTCTTTAAATATTTGACTATCAGAAAAATGTTCCACAAAAGTACAGAAATATATCACCTTTATTTAAGTTTACAAGTACAATTTACAATTACATTTTAATTTTTTCATAATTTCTTACCATAAACGATATACTTATTATTTAAATTTTCTACATCTTCAAAACAACATTCACGATATATATTTTCACCCATAGCTTAACAATCAAAAGATCACTGTAGAAGCTATGCTACTATATCTGCTATACAACATCCACAACAACTGCTTCTGTTACTATATCACTAGTATTACTACTGCTACTATTGCAAATGCTTCAGTTTTACTACATAACTGCAGTTACAACTTGACAGCTTTATACTTTGAATGTATTAAAGTCATTTACTTGATAAGCAGATGTTGTCAAAAAGCTTACAGTGTGAATGATGGCCAGTAAACTGAGTGAACGTATTTTGCACAACACAAGCAAATTTCACTGTGCAAAGAAAAACAGCCTAACATTCCTAATGAACAAACTTGCTCGTCTGGCTGAAAGTGTTTTCCTTGTGCATATAATTGTGTTTGCATGTGTCACTGCTGTAATTGGTATTCCTGTGGATCACTGTAACTATTAAAGTTGCAGATGTGACATTTTTGCATAACCTCCAACAAATAAATAGTGCAGAGTTTTTCTAAACAGTGATTAATGACCCATGGGGCAGTAAAAGCAGTTCTTTTTCATTAATTTTATACTTTTCCTTTTTACTGTAAATGTATTAGCACTCCCTCTGCTCTAACTGGCCAGTGGCTGTCCGTGTGTAATATTGACAGAATGGACTTGTATTGGAGTAAAGACCTGAAGTATCTTTTACAATATTGATGGATGCCTAGGACTAAGACAAAGTATTCTCTATTCTCTCCACAGTGTACCTAAAAACTTTAGGCGCATGTGGGTACACAGAGCACCTGACCCTGTCCCGTGTCCTCTCTACTCACTATAGCACAGATTAAATAGTATAGAACACACTCAAATAATTGTTTCAATTGACAACTAAAAGAAAAAAGCGTTAATTCACTCCCTCTGCCCTCAACTCTGACCAAACCACTAAAGTCGATGAGCTGAGGCCGATGCTCAGGTCAGTGGACACACTCTGGTGCTCAGAGCTTAATATGCACCAAAGACCTCAGGCGAATGGCTTTTTTCACCTACTTGTGAATGAGACACAGTATTTACCATTAAAGAGCAGCATCAAACCTGCAGATCCTCCACACCATGTTTAGTTACTCAAGCGAGGCTAGCATTGCGCAAAGTGAAAAAGAAAATTCAACTAGACGGCAAAAGACGTCAAAGATCAACTGTTGAAACTGAAAGTAAGAGGTCTCACTAAGCACTGCTATAGTGAACTATAAAGATCCTTAATAGCACAGACCTCTCACTCTGACTGTTTTTTGAAGTGAAGATTTATTTCTAATAACTTTTTATTAATTACATTTATAAGCTACTATTTAATTGTGGTTTAACATAAAAAAGTTTATTTGATCAAATAAACAACTTTGAATACATAAAATGAGTCATTAAAGAAATATTATTTAGATTTCTTGTTTTTTCTTTTGTAAGTGTGTAGTAGATTTAGATTTAGATTTAGATTTAGATTTAGATTATTTACACACACACACACATACACACACACACACACAAATCATGTTCTGGTGCACCCAAATGAAAATCTGCACCCAACTCAAATTGTTGGTCTGGAGCCCTGGTAAATGTACTGTAGCTTTGGGTCATTCTATTTAGGACAAAATATAAATGAAAATCAGTGCAAGTGAAATTTAAGGTGCTGGTGTAGAATATGCCATTTGTAATAGTGTTGTCACGATACTAAATATCAAACTCGATTTTGATACTAAGGAACAGACTCCATACTCTATACCAATTTTGATACTACAATGATGATAAAAAACACTCTTTATTTAGACACTAGAATGTGATTTTCAACATTAAATAATAATACGTTCTTTTATATTACCATGTAATGTGATATGTACATGTATGTAATCCCTCAATTGTTAAGGCATGTTCCATAGTGGTACTAGTCTATGTAGTCTTATACTTGTTCTGATACAGCTTAAAATCATCCTCAAGCTATTCAGGAAAGGTTCATTTCTGTCCTGTGAATGTGACTTTTTAGTATCGTATTAGTAGTAGTAGTAATAGTTTCGATACTAGTTTTGGTATTGATTAGTATCTCATTTTCAATATTTTTGACAACCCTAGTCTGTAATCTACAATGAAAACGAATTGATATACCTAAAAACATGGCAATAAAAATTTGTACTAAAAACACCAGTTTTTAAAGCCAGTTCCTCCTCGGTTGCACCAAGCATATTAATAAAGGCCCTACCTCTTCTATCCTGCAGCTGGGGACCTCTCTGGGCCCCTGAGGCGGAGGTCAAAGTCTCCATAAAGCTTTCTTCAAGCAGAAATTCAAGAACAAATGCCTCTTTACTCCTCTCATTCTCTCACATACCCCCTCCAGTACATGCACATTGTACCATAGATGGGGGCAGGGAGAGCTTCTGCTTATTTGGTCTATAACTTTCTTTTAAGGGATTAGCCCACTTCCTGTGTGTGGGTCAGTGACAGGAAGCCGTGTGGATGCAGACATGATCACTCCTCCATCATTGTACCATCTGTCTGCTGTGGTCTTTTAGGATTAATGACTCCCAATGACAGCTCTTTAGGATCCCTGCGGCTCTCTCCAGTCTGATCACAGCGTCACGTGGCAATGCAGACCTTCTTCCGCTCATGTTTCGATCCTCAATCTAAGATTTATGGATTGACGTAATAGTAAATGATAGAATTGATTTTTCAAGGAACTGGTGCACTGTACTATATGTATTAGCCTATAAGTGGTTTGCATGGTTTTGTCGACGCAACAGTGTTCCATTGTAGTAGGGCTGCAAAATATATCACAGTCAAATTGAAATTGCAATTTGAATGGTGGCAATTAACAAACTGCAATTATTTATGGGCTTTGCAAACAAGAAAAAATATCCTGTCTTATCATGTATAAAACCTGAACCTGGAACTAGTTTACACCTCTGCTAACATGTTCTGAAATGCATTTAACACTTGTATTAGTTTAGCAGTTCCTATTTCACTCTCCCAAATGTTAATGCAAAAAAGGTGCACTTTGAACAGATTTCAACCATTAAAACATAAATCGCAAATTCAGTTGTAACCAAAAACCGTTCAGCCCTACATTGTAGACCTATTTATTTTCTTGTGGATGGGTTTCTTTTGCCTACTACCATCAACACTAAAACATACACATAATGCACATTTCACATTCTTTTTCTTATTTAAGCTTGAAAAGGAATGGGAAGAAGAAAACTTATTAAATCCCACCCGTCTAAACTAGGTGAAAAAATGCTGTATATTGGTTGCCCATGTTTCCCTATTGGCAATAAAGGATGGGTTCTCATACAAAGGGCACATTTCCACACAATAGTCTAACTTAACCTGTGATACAACTTTAAAAAAAAAAAAAGGAACAAAAAATCACTTGCTCTTTCAGTGCCCTTTTACCAGCTCGGCTCTGGCTTGGCTGCAGCGACAGGGCATTGGCACCCGCTAAAGGCCACACCACAGGCCCAGGCTTGTAAACCCTTGCAGCCCTCCGCTCGGTGTTAAGTACATCACCTCCTCGGATGGCTGGCACCTGTCCGCTCATCTCTTACACCCACTTGGCTCTGATCAACACTGCTGCCCCCTCCACTTCACAACCTATTACACATTCCCCTCACATTAAATATGGGGATGTGATGGGACGAGATGGTATTTTCGGGGAGCCCCAATAGCAGCCAGCGACAGCCCATGCATGCAGGAGAGGTTCATTACACTCTTCAATGGGGCTATAGAAGAATGTGCTTGGAGGCGCATCTCCCCATTGTTCCTCAGTGGGACCTTATGGGAATAGGCTGAAAACATAAGATGACAACAATGATGGGCCTTCATATGTAATAGCATGTGGCAGGCAGCTCAATATGTGGATGAAGCTATTGTAAGAACTATTCAAACTATTGTGTGTGGAACAAGGAGCCAAAACACATTTATCTTTGCCATTTCTGAACTTGTGCGGTTGCATTGGCTGAACTCTTACCACTGGTTAGCATAATGTTTGTGTGTGCGCATGTTTGGTTCCCCAGCTACAGTGCAGTGCAAGCTCTCGCTCTGTCTCAGGGGTTGTCTTAGCCTGGAGGCCAGCGGTTTGGACTTTCTTTTCACCCTCCACTATTTGCTGGACTGGAGCCATAACTGCTGCTATTGTGTGCTAGTACCAGCAGAGTTCGAACCGCATTCTAATGAAGTGCAAAGCCTCGTCAGGCCATTTTACCCACCACTGGGTCAGCAACGGCCAGTCCGCTCTTTCAACTGACTACAAGCTTTGAGGCTGCTCTGCTCCTCAGCAATAAATGGGCCCACTCGACATTAAAGTAACTTCATATTTCACACTTACATAGAATAATTATAGTGCTCAGTCACTACAACAAAGTGTAAATGTCGTGGATTAAAATTTTTACCTTTGCCCTTAAAATTCTGAAAGCGTCGGTTTTGTGCGCATTGGCAATCATGTGGATAAAATCTCTTACATTTTTGTTTGTTATAATATGGTAATCTAAACTCAAGGACTTTATTAGGTCCTCAAATTCTTTTCATTTATACACAGATTTCAAATGTCTGCGTATGTGGGGTGAACTAAAGCTACATAGTCCTCAATGTTAAGCAAATAGGACCTGTCCTGTTGACATAGACCTCCTCGAGCTCTCAAATTCTTTCCATCATATTCTAGTACTGTTAAGAGAGGGCTAATCCAATAAACCGCCTCTTGTGCTGTTAGGGCTGTTCTTGAGTGTGCTTGATGGGGAGGGGGGCGGAGCTTGTCCCGCACAGGAGTGGCCAGCTGCACACTCTGTTGTTCGACCCACAAGGGTGAAACGAGGAGTGATTTTGGGGTCACGGAGCAGCTACATTCCAATCTCAAATCCTTGGATGGGAGAACTCCGCTGTCTGGTTAGGGCTAGCCACAGTGTATAGTAACTGTAGTTATTGCTATGAAGTGTGTTTTTGCAGTATCCTTATAACAATAATCAGACGATATTTTGGCAATACAACCAAAATCTACTAAAATCTGTCTTTTTTGAAGTTTAAGTATTTGACTAATGGAATATCAACAATATTACTTTATACATTTTAAAGGTACGGTATGTATGTATTGTAATAAATTGAGTGGCCCTAAAAAATGTCAAATTTGAGACTTGTTTAGGTTATTTAGTGAAAAAATTTTTTGATTATGTCTTTTTTTTTAGTACTTGACTGTATTTATTACACCTTCACTTTAACTCTACATTGACACAGCCATCCATACCCATATCCACACTCCCTCCTCCACAACTCTGCTCTGTCACTTTGGTTTCTTTCCTTTACGTGTGAAACACTGGTGCTAATTAAGCCTTCTCATGTCAGGAGCTGCCCCCTAGAGCATGTTATCAATGGCCTCCTTGTGCTTTCTTCTAGGCATCACTTCTCTTTAAGGCAGACGTCACAGGAGACTAGGCTAAGTGCTGCCGCGGCCTGGACCTCCATGTTCTCACGCCACTCATGTTTTGACTTCACCAAGGCTTTGCTATGGTTTTATATTGCTAATGGTGAAGGAAAAAGTATGGGCTTTGACTAGCTTCTGTAATTACCTCTAAAAGTGAAAGTGGAGGCTATTATCTTTGAGCCATGTAACAAAGAGGAAGGTTGGAAATAGGGCACTTAATTATTGATAATGAGATTAAAAAGATGTTATTATGTATTTATTAAGAGGGTTAATTAAGTCTCTGTGATTAAGTCACTCTATATTATATGTCTGTCTATGCACTTGACTCTTGAACAATGTTCACCAGAGTCTCAACTTGCTTTCCTTTTTCTTGCAACATTTTCATTAGAAGTCACCACAGTAAAGCAAATTATAAATATAAGCTTTATAAAAGGCTCATTGTGTAATGGATTGTTAATTTTCCAATTCCTCTCCTCCAAACCAGCGTAACAGTAGTTGTTCAGTTATTGAGTGTTGTCTTGATCTCGTGATTGGGAAATTAAGTCAGTGTTGCTTCATTGTGCTTACAAATTTTGAACTTATAAACACAAACATAGGGCTGTGCAACTATTCAAATTTAAAACTGCGATTTCAGTTATTACTCTATTCAAATACAAAACTATTGGACCTTGTGTTCTGAGGACTGTTCAGAATGATATGTGAGCCTGTGACACTTTTCAAATCTTCAAAACCTTTTAAAGACACAAAACATT
>KN485349.1:9481-63504 GCA_000787095.1 Periophthalmodon schlosseri | reverse complement strand
CAACTCAGTCAGACACACAAAAACACATAACACACAACAAGTTGATTTATTACAATCCAATAAAATGTTTAACTTCCAATCTATATTGTCAAGGGTTATTTAGCATTGTGTCCAGTTAAAGTATATCTGCAAACTTAAATTGTAATTTTTATACTTTTATGAACATCTCAATTTCAAAATATCTCAATTTCAAAACATATTTTTCTATTTTTATGTTATAAAATACATTTATGTAAATAAATAACACACATTAGACTGTAGATGTCAAGGTCCTTTACCACTTAAGCAGATGAACTGAATTGTAATTGTCGAGTTTCTTTAAAAAATGACAAAAACACCCAATAAATGCATGGATGTGACGGAGCTGACATAAACCTGACGGAGTTGACAAAAATACACTGCCACACAAATATGTTTTAATCTAGATGAAAATAGATGCTACAGGTTTAACACTAATCATACTTCACAAAATAATTATTTCACTTCCAACCACCAAACTAACTATAGGAGAGGAAATTATATTAAACTTAAACCATGAATTGGCAATTTAACACGTTTGTAAATTCATAAATAATATTTTATTAGCACAGGTACGTTTGTCAACTCCATCAGTGACTGGTCAACTCCGTCAGACCTGAAATCTAACGGAGTTGACAGGTTTTTCTCTTGTCAAACATACATGGGTCACTGCAGCTAGTTTCTTGGAACACCATTTGTGAGCTGCCCTGATGACCTCACTCAAGGCTTGGACTCACTCCAGTACAGTTTGAATAAATGTATCAGAGTGAACTGACAGAGTTCACATTTTCCATATCAAACAATGTAAACATTACCAGACTGTGTGTGGTAGTCCTGCGTTCAGTGGAGTAAGGGTGACAAGTAGGGTCCTCATAGATTTAGATAATAATATTACTGCCTGATTTAATGAGGCTTTTGAAAATGTCTGACAGAGGAAAAGATGGGACGCCACTTTGACAAGCTGTATTTTGAAGAAAAATATTTTCACAAGTTTACCTTCATTTTTGAATACTTAAAGTCTTAATATAATCAAATGCAATTTTATTCACACATGTAGAGTTTTTAAATGTTTTTTGAGGAGATGAATACTCTGAACCCTGGTGGAGGACAAAAAATTACATCTACTTCAAAAATGTAACTCACATTTATGTCAAAATTGTTCAACAACATCAAAAATATTTTCAAAATAGCTCCAATATACAGAGATCACTTACACCCACCACACACTAAAGGATTTTTTAGTCTTGAACATTTTTAAACGTGTGACAAAAAGTGCAGAGCACGGACATCAGGAGAATTGTATGATATTTAAAATATCTGAGCGCAAAGACTGCAGCGAAGAGACCTCACACCACAAGCTGAAAAATGAGCTAACAAAGCTAGCGTACCTCCATTTGCTGTTTCCTGTCTACAGTAAAACAACTTGCTTTGAGACTATAAAGTGTTCAGAAGATCAGAGCATTGCACTTCTAGTTTAGATGGAAGTCAAAACTGTGTTATTAATATTTGTATAATGTGGTGTAATAGTTCAGATAAATGCTTTTAATGCACAGAAGGTTCACTATTGCTAATCTGAAGCAGCTTCACCCAGATCCTCGATTCTTACGAGGATCTAATCTCACCTTTTTACTTTTTAAAGAACATTTCCAACTGGATTAATATCGCTGTCTGTTTTGTGGACTGTATGTCATTATTTGCCAAGGACACATACAGTTTAACTTTACAACTTTATGAGAGCTGAGTCATAAAGTCGCCTAATTCTTTTCGCTATTTCCTGAGTCTGTATCTTGCGCCTCTGTGTCCGTCATTCTGTCTGCCCCTGATGCTCTGTTTTATTGGCTGTTGCCGTGGTGATGTTTTGTGGTTGCACTATGACAGAGCACCACACACAAGGAGTACAGCAGATTCAAAATCACCTATGAGAATCCAAAGTCGAGTCATGCCTCCCCGAAGTCGGGAGGATGCAAATCGGGTCCTACACAAGGGAAATTATCCTGTAGTGTGTGTTGGGCTTTAAATGTAACTTTATATGTATGCCAATTCTAAGTTTTTGAAAATATTTTTCTACAAAGTCTTGTATTTTAGAGAAAACCTGTTTTGCCCTGACTCTCAAGAACCACTGAAATATTCAAAGCATTCCTATGCCCCTGTTTGTGTGCAGTCGGACACGTACCAGGAGGACATCTACCCCATGACCGCAGGCACAGAGCCTGCACTGTCTGCAGCAGAGTGGCTCAGCGGCATCAACAGAGGTGAGACCTGAGATTCAGTAAAGAGCACAATTTAAAGTGGACAAACCTTATTAGTTCTAAAACACTGAAAACTATTTATTTTTAAATCTTTATTTTTTTAAAATCCAGACCCGGTGCTGATGTCGCTGAAAGAGGGCTACAGCCGGCCGAACCAGCTGGTGTTCAAGGCCCCGGTGAAAAAGGAGAAGAGAGAGGTGGTGGTGAACGGCATCGACCTGCTGGAGAACGTGCCGCCCAGAACTGAGAACGAGGTTAGACACATGTCCTAGTGTTTATGTTTCTGTGAGCACACAGTTCTTTAGCTGGACACAACATAGTCCATACACTACATGACATTAGCCTATACAATATGAGCATGAGTTTGAGACTGATGATGAATGACTTTGAGCTTTATAAACTTGACTTGTGTCTCCAGTTATGAGGTAAACATGTTGAAATCAAATATAGCTTTTACTGATTACAATTACATACTGATTACAATTGTAATGCTGATTTACTCTTATTTACAAAAAGATTGCACATGATGGTGAAGTTGTTTTTGTTATTATGTGGTGTTTTGGTTCAAGATGATTATGCAATCAGAAAGTAGAATGAGCCTCACATGAGCCTCTCATTTGGGTTGCTAGTTTCCATGCTGAAATCCAGTTGGTTTAAACCTAAAAGGACTCTCTCTGATCGGAATCGTCACTACCTAACCCCCAGCGCCTGCAGCCAATCATAAATCAGTGCTAGTGCAGCCTCTGCAGCTCAGTGAGGGAATTCTGAAGGTTCTGAGTTTTCACAAGAGGCAAGGCCTTTCCATATACTGATGTATGTGTCTTCTATCTGCAGGTTAAGGCTCTGGCAACTCAGGTTAAGTTGTGATTTTTTTTACCAGTGAGAGCGCAGGCTCCTTACAGTTACAAGACACCTCAAACAATAGAAAAAATAGGCAAAAAGTGCTGTCATTTTGCAATGGATTTGACCTTTTTATAGACAATGTGTATTTCCTAAACTGTTTTTATTTCCTGTTTTGTTTCTGTTTTGTTGTGAAACGAGGGTCAGTATTTGAACACCACTGTGTGCATTTCCATCAGTCTCCCAGATTAAATATCAAAATAGTAAATGTTACAAATCATAATTCTTGGAAAAGAAAGGAGTATGTGATTTAAACTGTTTTATCATTCAAACACAAAAGAAGTTTTCTGTCTGAAACAGAATAATACATAAACATTCATAAGGATGTTGACAAAATAGGTTAATTATCACTACCATCACTATCCCTCATTGCTAAAATCACATTATTGTGCAGGCTCTATGCCACTCCCCCGACACCAAACCTCACTGTTGGATCTTCTCCAGCCTCTGTGGCTCTTGGTGAAGTGTATTAAAAGAATATGTGGAATGATAAATCAATGTAACACTTCATTACAGTCTTAATTATTAGACTATGGACTTGCTGATTGAAGTTCTGTCAACTCAATATAAATGTGTAAACTACACCCGTCCATTCAACTGCTGTTAGTTAGACAAACTCATTAATTACAAATCAACATGGACATAATATTGAATGCACAAGATCAGCCTCAGACTCAGACTCCAATGTATCTGAACTAATGAGAAGTGTGTCTGTCTCTATAAAGTTGCTAACTAAGGCCAGTCAGTCTCATTTCACCACACGCGCCTTTAAACTCTTAAAGGTGAATTATGCTACTTTTCTGATGGAAGTTCTGCTAAATGCTTATTTCCATGGAGATGAAATTACTTGACTATTCACCTTATTCCAAAAGTTTCCTTAGGCGCCGCCATCTTCATTCGGGTTGTATTATTTTGCATGGGGCTGCTGATCTTGACAGTAAATAAGTTATATAGGGACTACAGAGCCATTTTAAAGCCTCCAGAGAATCAGTGCAGGGTTGACTTGTTGGTCATGTGAACATTGAACATTTGACACAAATCAACCTACTTTATATCAGAGTTTAGGAGCAAAACTTTTCACAAAGTCTTCATTAAAATGGATAGGATTCCTGCTTACCTGGAAGTGCCACCACAAAGAAAGTGCGGTTTAGTTGCTTTTACAGCAAAAGTGGGCGGATTAAGGTCAATAATGTTACACAGTATGGCTATTTCCGTTGAGACAAACAGGTGAATGCCACCAGGCCAAGTTACTGGTCAGATCTGTGGAGAGGCAACCCCGCTCACAGTAAGAATGCATGTATTTATTGAGCAATAAAAATATCTGCAATGGAATAAATATAAGATAGATAAGTTTAATGTCATACTGTGCAACATTAGGGGCAAAGCAATAAGATCTCCATGGAGTCAGGTGACAACCCCACCAGAAAAGTCACACAGTGCACTTTTAAGGGCCCATACACTATTTTCTGATCTATGTTATAACGTTGTTTCTTTATCCCAAAGAGTTGTGTTTTATTTTATTCACATGTATAACAAACAAACCCTGCATATTTAGGTTTCTTCTCTCAAATGGAAAACACTCTGTTCCGCCTTGTGATGTCATGTGGTAATCCAGGAAGTGCTCCACTGTGTTTTTAAACTCCATACACCTTCACTAGAATCATTTGGATAATTTCAGCCCTGAAATTGCCAATCTCTATTGAACAAATGGAAATCTACCACTACATGATGTCACAAGATGGAATAGAGCATTTTGAGCTTTAGAGATGTAGAGAGACAAATACTAAAGAGTTCCTCAAACATGTGTGAATGAAACAAAACACCAAAACACCATGTATGTTTTTGAGGAGGTAATGACATTCTAACATGGCTTAAAGCTCATAAGAGTCAATTTTGCGTAATATAGGACCTTTAATGCTTTTGACTTTTTTTTTTTTTTTTTTTAATTTAAAATTTACTCTAGGGCCCTGTACTGGCTTGTTGGCCCTTGAGCAGAGTACCTTAGAGCAGATTAGACCTGGCTGACCATGTTCTCCCTGTGTGCAGATGCTACGGATGTTCTTCAGGCAGCAGGAGGAGCTGAGGAGGCTGAAGGACGAGCTGGCCTCTAAAGACGTGAGAATACGACAGCTGGAGCTGGAGCTCAACAACCTGAAGAACGTCAGCCCCAACGGAGTCTGACCTTTGACCCCTAAACAACCTGAAGAACGTCTGACCTTTGACCCCTGTGACCCCTCTACAACTTGAAGAACGCCAGATCCTACAAAGTCTGTCGTTTGACTCCTGTGACCCTTCAAACAACCTGAAGAACATCTGACCTTTGACCCCTGTGACCCGTCTACAACCTGAAGAACGTCAGCCCCAACGTAGTCTGGCCTTTGACTCCTGTGACCCTTAAACAAGCTGAAGAACATCTGACCTTTGACACCTCCACAACCCAAAGAACATTAGCTCCAATGAAGTCTCACCTTTGACCCCTAAGCAACCTGAAGAAAGTCAGCCCCAACAAAGTCTGACCTTTGACCCATCTACAACCTGAAGAACATCTGACCTTTGACCCCTCGACCACCCGAAGAACGTCTGACTTTTGTGCCCTTGATTACCTGA
This sequence comes from Periophthalmodon schlosseri, assembly GCA_000787095.1. NCBI lineage: Eukaryota > Metazoa > Chordata > Actinopteri > Gobiiformes > Gobiidae > Periophthalmodon > Periophthalmodon schlosseri. The sequence goes on along the minus strand of KN485349.1, from coordinate 57,730 downwards.
AGAACATCTGACCTTCGACCCCTCAACCACCTGAAGAACGTCAGCCCCAGTGGAGTTTGACCTCTGAACTCTGACTCCTGCAGCCCATGCCTGCCTTTGGGACATGTCATTACCTGATTTGGCCGTCTTCCTGATTTGAAGTCTGGCTCGGACCAGTTGTCAATGAAGACATAAATAACATGTTTTACAATTAAATACTTCACCATTGTATTAAATTGCTAGTTCTTTGCAGTACAGTGTAAACCCCAGGCTGGAGAACTTCAGATCATATCATTAATCTAAGTAATTGTGTTGAATTTATATAGCGCTCATTCATTCACTCCATACTCAGTGGTGGTAACTTACTGCTATGGCCACAGCTGCCCTGGGGTAGACTGACAGAAGCAAGGCTACCAATCTGCGGCATCAGTCCCTCTGACCACCACCACCATAACGTCATCATCACGTACACCACATTCATACATAGGCACGGTGGATGAAGTGTCTTGCCAAAGGACACACCAACAGTATGCACTACTCTGGGCAGGGTTCAAACTACTGACCTTCCGGTTGGTGGATGAGCACTGTAACCACTGAGCCACTGTCGCCTCATAGTCATAATAAGCAGGATTGATCCTTCCTGTAAGATAGTGATTTATTAAAGGTGTTGCATTGCTACTTGTGAATAGTGAACATGTTACATTATTTAAGAGTAAAATCAATTAAAAGACACATCAGCAAAGAGTCCAAATCTGGTAATGACATCCCAGCCCCTCCCACCTGCAATCTGTATGGAGTTCTTAAATGACCCAGGACCAATGGCATGGCTGGGTTCACATTATGTCATAAGCCCTTGTTTCTGCTGTATCCAACTGTATATGGAACTGGTGACCATTTGGACTTGCGACATGAGACTTGACTACTCCACACCTGCTCAGTACGGTCTGTACTGGCAACGACGACTTCTTAGTATTAATGCAATGTTAGCTTTTGTTTTTCTAATTTTCACTGTACATTTTGCCAGATATTGTAAAATGCCACTTTGCCTTTCCTGTTATTTATGTGGCAATACGAGGGCCATGGACTGTTCCGACATGTCCCAAACTCTGTCCTCCTCGCCGCCTTTTGGAAGCAAAATGGAGGAGAAAGACTGGCTCCTGTTCTTCCGCCCTAAGCCTTAGTCTCTGCTGCTGTATACTCAAAATGGCCGACATCAAACGCTTGCACCAAACACATTTATGGATTTAGCATCACCTTTCACTAGCTGCTAATATCCTTTGTTTTCAGGTCCTTTGCTGTCAGGGCTGTTGCTAGCTTTAAGCAGGTTGAGTACACGCACAGGGGCCCATAAGCCACAAGGGGGCCTCAAGAAAAAGATGACTGTTAAAGCAGACCTATTATGCAAAATTGACTTTTTAAAGCTTTTAACCATGTTATAGTTGTTTCCTTTTCATATTTACCCTCTCAAAGTTGTTTTTAGAGTGATTCCTGCATGTTTGAGTAATCTTTATACTCCTCTATTCAAGACATCATTGCTCTGAACCACCACAATCTGCACACCGCTCTGTACTTACCTCAATCTTCAGTTTTATTTTTGTAATCGGTGATACGTGTAGGACTCGGCAGCGTCGCGTAGTCATTTTGGAGCAAATTAAAAAGTATCCACTACTTGCTAATATGATGCGCAACTATCCATTTGTTGTGGTGGCGTTTATGTCGACCTCAACTCAGCTCCCATTGGGCACTGCAATTTCCACAAAAATCAGCAGACTTGTTTCTTTTATGAAGTTGTTTCAAAATGTTCAAATTTATAACATAATGATCCACAGGTGTCATAGATTATAACTATATAGCAGACACAAATACAATAGGTCTTCTTTAAACTAAATCTATGTTTTGTTATTATTATCAATTGCAATTACAACATTTGATTTAATTTCAAAAGCACTTTGTTAAATAATTTAGCCTAATATAATTGCCTCTTTGGAAAACGGATGGTGACTCACAACTCGCCTTCAATTATAATTCTTAATTCATACAGCCTCATGTTTACTTTATCTTACTTTTTTATCTGAACCTATGTCTACCTAGAGGCCCCCAAACAGCATCTTGCACGTGGCCCCCTTTAAAGCTAGAAACGGCCCTGTGTACTGATATTAAAATGGACTATGGTTATCTATGGATATTCTAAGTGTTGCCAGTTTTTACTGAGGGCTACTTTTGACGATACAGGAGGTGTAAAGTATTCGTTTCTATTTATTTTTCCATGTTTTTAGCCAATAACCTTGTATATTTGTTAATCCCAATGTTTTTGTATTAATTGTAAGTTGACTATTTTTGATGCTTTGGCTGAATGATGCTGAGAGGAAGTCATGTGTTGATATTTTGCTAAATATTTGTTACTTGTTAATTGTGCTGTTGTCCTTTTCTACTCAGATGTGTTGGAAAAAGTCGTGGAGAAAAGTGTGAGAAGAATGTGACAGTGAGAGCATGAAATGATATTTTGGGACAGTTGTATGTGGAATAAATCTGAAGGCTTCACGAGCACAGCTGGTAATGCACAAGTAACCTACCAAATTAAGTAGCAAAAGGCCTACACAGCAAAAAGTCATTTCTAGGTTCAAAAAAAGTTCAAATTAAAATCTTTTTTATATTTTTTTACATGAGTAGATTTGACTTGATGTCTTTTTTTATATATCATTCAAGCAACACAAGATTTTGTTTCTTATTTTGAGTGCAAAGAGTTGTTTTTTTCTTTTCTTAAGTGTAACAGTGTATTTTGATTTGTGATTCAAGTCATTTTAATTTTAAATATTAACACAAGAGTTTACCTTTTGTAGTGTACTTAATGTTGCACTATGAGCCTTTTCTGGTGAAGGGCACATTTGGCTTCTCTCCTTAAAAGTAAACAACTTAAACAATTAAAGAATTTGAAGTAACAACTACTGAAAGCACAAATTGGTTTACATTCACATATTTGTAATGCCATCACAAATATCTATGGTATCCATTTTTCCCATGTATTTGAGCAGTATAGATATATTGTAGAAGCAGCTCTTGAGGTCAAAATCAGTCTGCTGTGTACTGTCTGCATCTAATTATAAAGCGTTTTATTGTCCGATAATCAGTGCGTGGTTAGCATGCTAGCTGTTAGCTTTACAGTGACAGCAGACTAGTTTCTGAAAGCGCTTATAAACTCATTACAGTGAATAATTAGGATGCTTAGGTGAGTGAGGAATAACTTTGAACCACTGCAAACTGTTTAAAATGAATTGGCTCTGTTTTCAAGACAGGAAAAATGCAGGAGTTTTAATTGAATGTCTTAATGGTTACAAATTCCACATACAACTTTATTCCAAGCTTAACTTTCCTGGAATATCACTTTCCAGTTTGTAAACAGGGCTTGACAGTAACATCTCCACTGGCAGATAAGTCCGGCCCTGTACATGGTGATGTGTTTTACAGTGTAGAGGCAGTAGGTTTTGTAGTGTATGAACAGATGTGTGTCATTTTGGACTGATCACATGTTGATGACTGTAATGTTTGCACAAGTGTGTACAGAGACTTAAAAGCCATCGCAACTGAAGAAGTCTGGAATATTTGGAAACAATTAGTGCTGGAGATATGGACTTGCTTTATTTTGTTTTGTGTGCGTGCGCTTGGTTATTGCTCTCCATGTGCTTCCTGCTTCAGCTGCACTATGTCCCCGAATGCCCCTACGGTGTGCGGAAAGACTGCGGACTTCATATATAAAAGGGATTTATTGAAGTGAATGCGAGGGAAAAGAAACATCATTTGGACTGATGACAGTGGGTTGAACAGAGTGTAAAGTCACTGAGGTAGGCCAATCTGACCATTACATAGAAGAGTGAAAACATATTCCCAATAACTGACAATTTTTCCAGAGATTACACTTTGAAACAATAAATTTTTCAAATGCTGCCTTTGTAACCTCCTTTCCTATCTCCTCTACACTACCACAACTTCAAACAAACAATGTCACGGGTGTGTCGGGGAAAAACATGAGGAAAACAAGTACAAGATTCTAACGCTGAGCATGTCGTCGTCATGGAAACATAATGCATACAAAGTTCTTCTCAAATTCCAGAAATGTCACACTGCGTATAGTAGATAAAGCAGCATACATATTTAACATCATATTACAATTCCAAGTTCGACCTCAGTTGTGGTGTTAAAATGTCTGCCGTCATCAAAGAGAATACAAAAAAATAGATTTGGTCATTATTTACAAGAACACGTAATTCCCGAACTATCAAAGCTGAGGGCGGAGAAGGGGAGGGGCTTCGATAAGGGCAGACATTCCTAAAAATACGCCCTGTGAGGGTAGAGTACAAGATTCACACCAGGACAGCAGAGCATGCACTGCAAAAACAAACAACTACGGCAGGTTAACATGACTGCAGTCTCAAACGGAAAAGTTTGAGTAGTTCCAACTAGTTTAAATTAATAAAATAAAACGAGTCAAGTATTATAAATAAGTACCGAGCAGACAACGCAAGCAGCTCCTCTTTATGGCTGCTACTTGAAAAAGATAAAAAAATGTTGACTTAATAAATGTGGTATTGTGGATCCAAAATGTTAGTTTGGATCTAATTAAAAAGTACATTTTAAATGAACATAACATTTTTAGATGAAAATAGACAAAATGTGATAAAATGTATTTAAAATCAACATTTCATTTTTTTATAATGTCTCCACAGATGATTATTCCTTTAAATAAGACAAATTATATTGAAACCAGTTTTGATTAGTGTCAAAATAGTGTAATAAATCAATTTTGGCTTTTAAAAACTACTCAAAAACTAGAAAAAGTCATTTAAACCCGTGTAGATAGTGTTTTTTGCAGTGTTGGCATACTGGTGACACTACACACATAAGTTACATTAAAAAGAAACAATGCAAAAATAAGTTTAAGACGAGGAGAAGACAGCCGCACATGAAATCCAGTAGTTGACTTTGAAATGTAATAGACATGCACTCTTATATACTTTTTTTTTGTCTTTACTTTTCCTTTTTGAAGGGAAGCCTTAAAATACAGAAGTCATCAGAAACTGCTCTTACACAACTGGTGAGAAAACAAACTAAAACTCTTAAAAAGGTTTTGCTAATATTTGATATTACAAAACTGGTGTCCACAAAGAGTTTAAAGGTGGACCGTAAAGACTGGGACACGGGAGAATCAAAGGTACAGGTCCACACTGCAAAAAATATATCTGCATCACTTAAAGTAACTTGTATTCAGAATGTAATCTTTTTGAGTGATTTTAACCTATTTAGATACATTTACTCATTCTTTTATCAGTATTTTTGAGAATACTGCAGAAATGTATGCTACTCTATTCTTTACTCTTACAGTCAAAATGCAAAGCTTTATAACAGCCTACTTTAGGACCTAGTTTAGTTAACTTGATTTAAGTAATTTGTAACTGGTTTCGACATAATTTAATCTTGAAATAAGAAAATATGTCTGCCAGTCTTCTCTTCTCTTGTGGAATCTACCAGTCTATCTTATCTGCAATTTTACTGTCCCAATGGCAGAAAATGTATTTTGAAACAAAGAAGTTGCAGATACATTTAAACAAATCAAACAGTCTAGATCCAATACGTAAACCAATCTAAACTAGTTAATACAACTCAAATCAAGTATTCTGAAGTGATTTGACCTCATGTAGATATCATGTTTTTGCAGTGCAGGCGAGCCCTTCTAACCTGACTGGCCAAGAACATAAAAACCAACACTCGCCTACTGCAATATGAAAGGGGATTACACCGGGGCTGCTGGGGCGTGACCGGGAGGTACAGTTCAAACAGAGCACAGCCAGAGCACAGCCAGAGTCCAGCCGGAGCCTCAGTCGTCGTCATCATCCTCGCCTTCTTCGTCCAGGTCCCGTTTCCTCTTCTGCCCTCGCTCCTCTGCGCACACAAGCATTAGCCACATTTAAAAACCTTTAACAAGACATACTGTGCTTGTGTCTGCTATAGTTATGAGCTCACATCTGTGAATCATTATGTTATACCTTTGACATTTTAAATCACAATATTCATTGATAATGACTACATTGAGTCTGCTGACTTCCACGTTCCAGCACCTTCGATGGACAGCTGCGGATCACGCTAGTGAGTAGAAGATTTTTTTTTCCATTTCTACCAAAATGACTACGTGACATTTCCAAATCCTACATGTATCATCGATTAAGAAAACAAAATTGGAGAACAAAGAAAGTACAGAGAGTGGGCGGTGAAAATTGGGAGTTGATTGGAGCAATGATGTCTTCAATACAGGAGAACAAAGATTACTCAAACATGCACGAATCACTCCAAATACAACTTGGAGAGGGTAAATGAGAACGGAAACAACTATAATATGGTTAAAAGCTCTGAAAAGTCGGGTTTGCAGATTAGATTTAATACATTTTTAAAGCGAATATGACTTCAGCAGATACACTTACCATCATCATCCTCATCGTCAACTTCTCTGTCATTCAGGTCCTCCTCTTCTTCCTCCTGTAAAATCAGAATATAGTCTCTTTAGGAGGTGCTGGAAGTAAGTAGGACCGCAAGAAATTGCTAATTTAAATCACATTTAGCAAATTGTGAGGACTGCAATTGTGAAAGTAAAATAATTTCCTCTCCAAATAACAAAATATTCTGTCTCATTTAAAAAAAAGAAAAGATAACCCAGTAGTTTAGAAAGGCATGGGATTATGGATGATGAGTAAAAACCCCATTCAGGGAGGCTGCCACTATCTCCACCAGAGGGCGCAGGCAGTCTAAATAAAGATTAAAACTGTAGTAGCTGGCATTAAGTTGCATAAACAATTTAGGTTTGATGTGGCATGAGCATCACACTATAAATGTACACTGATCACTTTTCAAATAGTCAAACTACAAGTGTGGAAAAGAGCGCAGACCTGCACATTCATCACTAGATGCCGCCAAAGTAAAACCTATTCATCCACATTACCTCCATGTTTGTTAATAATGTGTGTCCACATTATAACAAACATGTCCACAAGACTATAACATCTTTTTTTCCTGATACAGAGGATACTAATAAAGCCATACTTAAAGGGCCATTACACCAGGGGTATTATGCCATTTTCTGATCTATGTTATAATGTTGTTTCCTCATCAAAAACATACCTGGAGTCCATGTTTAACATAGAAATCCTGCATATTTAGGCTGAGTTCTTCTCTCAAATGGAAAACACTCTGTTCCAGCTTGTGATGTCATGTGGTAATACAGGAAGTGCTCCAACTCCATACACCTTACTAGAACCAGTTGGATGATTTCAGTCCTGGAATTGCCAATCTCTACTGAACTAAACGTAAAAGGTAGCTGTTAACTTGAAAACTACCACTTCATAACATCACAAGGTGGAACAGAGCATTTTGAGCTTTGGAGATGTAGACAGACTAATAATAAAGTGTTACTCAAACATGTGTGAATGAATGAAAACACAACTCCGGGTATATTTTTGATGAGGGAACAACATTATAACATGGCTTCAAGCTCACAAGAGTCAGTTTTGTGTAACATAGGACCTGTATGTGGGTGAAGAATGTGGACAGGCAATCAGAGAAATGTCAAATCTGTATTGAACAGTATATTGATCCGCCTGTACTGATCCAGGTCACTTCTGTAGATAAATTGATTGGGATTTTATGAACATAAATACGGTTTGACCCCATGTGTAATGTGCAGTTTTGTGTGCACATGGCCCTGACCTCTCCACTGAGGTCGTCCTCCTCCTCTTCCTCATTCTCCTCTTCATCCTCCTCTCCTTCCTCCTCCTCTTCATCTCCTGGAGCTGCATCTTCATCATACTCCTCCTCATCTACATCTGATGAAGACAGAAAGTGTGGTAATAAGTTAAAATGGTAAATACATTTGTTTAACATAGATAGAATAGAATAGAACATGCATAGAATTTAGGGCAGAACATTGCTCCAATTAATCAATCAAATGCAATACATTTAGTTTGAACTGTTGCAATTGACAAATGCAGAGAACAAAAATCCCATCTGTCTGGGACCTTATTATTTATAAAAAACCTGCTAACCCTGTAGTTTCAGCATCTATAAACATAATCTAAACTGCATGGAATTGTTATATTAGTTTAATAATTCAGTGCTTTCTCTAATGCCAAAGCACCTGGACATGCCAACTCCCTGTGAACTGAATCTTGGTGATAAAAATAAAAAAAAACATAGCTCAATGCCAAGAGCACTTATCCACCAACTCAAAGGTTGGTGGTACAATTCATGCCTTGAACAAGACACAGTGTGCAGTAGTGTCTAAGTGATAGGAGGTGGTCGGAGGAGCAGATTGGCAGCCTCGCTTCACCCAACTAAGCAGCTGTGGCTACAATAGTAACTTAACACCTATGAGTGTGGACTGACTGAAATGTGCACAAAATCATGTAAAGTGTCATTGAGCGTGTGGAAAACCACTATATAAAACATTATTATTACAATGCATATTATGGAGTGCTTTACCATCTTCATCATCCTCGTCATCGTCCAGCCCCTCGGCATACACCTCTGCGTCCGAGTCGGGTGCTTCCTTGTCGTCCTTGTCGTAGCCGTCCAGGTAGGTGAGCTGAGGCAGCAGCTTGAAGACGTTGTCTTTGTACTCGTTCAGGTTTGTCACTTCACAGTTAAACAGATCGAGGCTTTTCAGGGTCTTCAGCTCTTTCTGTCAAAGAAAACAAGGGCAAAGATACACCACATTCAATCAGGTGTTGTTGAAAGTCCTTTTGGTTCTGTTGTGGACCTGGTTTACTTTTGGTTAGTCCTAGTTTAGTCCATGTAAAGACCTGATTTGGGCAACAGGTGATGCTTTAAACATCATTAATCAGAGGCAATTTAGAATATGTCAATGTATAAACAAATTTTTAAAACGTACATTATGTAACTTTTCTGGTGGTTGGTCCATCACTTCCTTGTCTCCATGGAGATGTTAATGAATTCTCTAGAATGTTCCACAGTATAATGTCTGTGTAATCCCCCATCCAGATATGTCCAAAGCAAGAAAGTGACAGACAGGCGTTATAACACCAAACTTATCTATCTTGCATTTATTCAATTACAGGTATTTTTATTGCAAAAAAAAAAAAAAAAAAAAGAAAGAAATCTTGCAATACATTCATTTTTTTTCTGTGAATGTGGTCGCCTCTTCACAGACCTGACTAGTAACTTGGACTGGTGGTGTCAACTACTTCTTTTCATGGAGTTATTGAGTAAAATGCAGGCAAAGCAATATCACCAGAAAAGTTACATAGTGCACCTTTACTTGCACTATGAGAGGTCATCTAGAACACAAAGAAGCAGAGTGATTTGCTTTAAGGAGGGCCTCTTGAGCACTTGAGCTTTCCAAAAGAAAGGAGGAAGCTGACCTGCCAGACTACACTTATAATAATCAGTAAAGATAGGCCTAGTAGAAAATACTTAGACATGTATGGTGCTTCTGGCCTTGGGCGTGGGGTGCAGGCTTGAGGCTTACCAATGGCTCTATTGTGCTGAGGTCTTTAATCTTGTTGCCGCTGAGGTTGAGATGTGTGAGGTTGGGGCATTTCTCTGCCAGGACTTCCAACCCTCCTGAGATCCGGTTGTCACTGAGTTCAAGCTGGCAAAAAACCACAGTCAGTTATGTGCCAATTCAGATAAGATGAAACTTTGTAGACTGTAAACCAAAAACATGGTTTGCATACAAAACCCCTTTAACAAAAACTCTATTGGACAAGGATAAAAACTCACCTTTTTGAGTTTATTTAACTTGGGCAAGTGGGCGACTGTTGTCAGACCGACGTTGATTGTGCTTAGAAATTCCAGCTCCTCAAATTCATCCGTCAGACCTTCGATCTTCCCTTCATTTGAACGACAGTTGTCTAGAACAAGTTCTTTGACCTGTGAATGAGACAAATAATACTGTGACATTTTGGATGTCTATGTAATACATGCATTAAAATAATGTGCATAATGTTATCAGGGGTAACAATGGCTCAGTAGTTAAGAGTGCTAAAGTGAGTACTGTTGTGTCCTTGGGCAAGACATTTTACAAACCTTGCTTCCAGTGTTGAAGTGTATGGATGACAGTGTTTGTGAGAGAAAACGTGGGACACCAAATGGAAATTAGCTCACGAACCGGTGTTTATACCGCATGTATGTTCATTAGCATGCACTGTCTCCACCAGATAAATACAGAATAGTGGTTAAAATAACCCCCAGTAGCCTATATTAGCTGTTTAAACTATACATAAACTAGATAATATGCCTCATATGCATAGATTTTTCCTGTAGGGCTTTTTTAATCTGGCGGATGACTTTTTCCTTCTCTGCACCATAACAAACGTTTGGTTCAGTGGCCACGAGCACGTTTCAACCAATCAGCAGCTAGGAACGGAACTGTAAGAAATATAGGCCTAATATTCCGAAGACGACATACAATGCAGCGCTTAGAGCAGAGCTAGGTTTAGGAGTTTACGGTGTATCATTTCGGTATATTTACGACAAAATGGTATTATCCAGAGCCTTGTTTGCGTGTCCATGGCTCACACACGGCTTTGAGACGGAGTGTGGATGGCTGCGAAGAGCGCAGATGCACATTAGTGAAAACAAGTGCGAGCCAAACAGAGCTACGAGTCGTGCACAGGGTCATTTGGAGTAGGAGGGGCGGTAAAGCCGATTAGATAGCTGCCAGGCAAACCTTTCATTGTTGCTCGCGCTAAACAGTTGACGAATGGATTGATGGCGTGTATAGACATCTATTTATAAAAGGTATGAAGGATCCTTCGTCATTTGTGTCGAAGAAACGCGGGTTTCGATGTATTTCGAACTGCCTTTGTTTCTCAGTAAAATGGCGGCTTGTCCTAGTTATGGAAAACTAGAACAACAACACGGCGAGAATTTGTTTTCGCTTTGGATGGCGCTCACAGGCCACAGACGACGAGAACCTCGACGGAACAGCCGAGTTTTCTCGAATAGTAACAAGTGCGCGGTCGAATACGAGCACATATGGCTTCCAGGTCCGAGCCCAGCCTTGTGGCGTGTTAGCGGTGCTTCCTCTGGGCCTCTGCGGGCACAGCATGCACGGACTCCGGCTCTAGGCTTCCTGCACTGCCCGCTGCCCCCCGCGTCTAGGGCTTGTGTTACATAAACGAGCCCCCCGCGCACACAGCGGGCTGTAGACCGCGCTAATGGGAGTTTTTACAACAGTAATGCTCGTCTTTGCTCTTTATGCGCCGAGGATAATTTCATGACTTTGAGAGTCCGCATCCTTCGGGCGCCAAGTGCACGGCTCAAACTGACTAGGGTACTCTCGGACCAAAGCATACGTGTAAACACCGAACAACTGTACGAAATGGGCTTTCTCTGGCTAAAGTACAGTGAGGGCTACACGGCCGTAGACGTAAAGCTCTCGTTGTGTCTCCTTGTTTATACCGCTGGCATAAAAGCGCTGCTGCATTCTCAAAGTGCACATAAAAGACGCGGGGTTTGGGTCGCTCTAAAGTTCAGCTCTCCCACCTGTACTACCTGTACATCGATCTAAACGTGGTAGAACATTAGCAACAACGCGAGCCCACGTCTTCATCATCTTCAACTTGGAAGAAACTTTGTATCTCCACGCCAAGGCATCACACGAAAGGATCTCCATTAGCGGAGTAACGGTAACAGAAGCAGCCAAGCGGCCAACTTACGTCTGACGGAGTGCGGTTCCGCAACTCGAGGTGAATTCTTTTCTTCATATCCATCCTGGATCTCCGTGCCCTGGTATGATACTCACTTTTAATAATTACTGCAAAAGCAACTAGCAGCTCCAGATCAGACTGCTGTTGTTCATTCAAACTTGATCCGCTCGGTGGGCGGGACTACGTCTCGGGATTGTCGTCACCGCCAACCAATGGAGGAGTGCGCCTAAAGAGATAACGGATTTACACACACACAGGCCAATGGAGCCCCATTATACAACTGGGTGGGGTTTTCATGTTGAAGTTTGGTTGCTGTTGCCTCAAGTTTACATGAATAATGTGATACTTAAATATTTAAACTAAATTAGTGTTGGAAACATATTGCCACCACAGAGCACAACTGTTTACATAACGGCATTTAGTGTTATGTAAAACCTTCAGCCTCGTGTATATACACTTTACACTACACCACTGGATAAATGATCTCTTAACTAAATGTTTTAGAAAATTCGTACATGTTGATGTGTGATTGTCCTTGTTTGCATAAATAAAACTGATTCAAACTAAATCTATGATCTCTTTACAGTTTATTAATAGGCTCGGAACAGTTACTGTTTATTTATATTTTTTTTATTCTTCATTTAACCATATTACTTCCTATGATAAAATACCTCATATGCTTTTCTGATCGATAGGTCTGTCTAAATGCATTAGCCTATCAGTGTTGAGTCCACAAATAACCAGCAGAATGCTCCCAAATGAGAGGCTGCAGTGGTCAAGTGCAGTCAGCTCCACGGGTCTCAGGAGGTAAATCCTCTTGAGTGGGTTCTTAGCGGGAGGGAGGTCTCGCGCTGTCGTCCTCTTTCCACAGTTTGTCCACCAGAGGGAGCCAAAATCTCAGGAGCGTGACGGGGGCCCTTCGTCTCTGTCCTGTACTGGAGAGGTGAGCTATGAACTTGAGGAGGTGAGCTGTAAGCAACTATATGAGAATAGTGCATTGGTGTTGGTGTAATAGACTAGGCTATAGTCCATTATAAGGCTGAAACAAGTGAATTAGTCACAACTAACTTAATAATCAAGTAATAATTATCTGGACTATACACAGATTCTAAAACCCGCATGTGCTGAGAAAAGATGTTTTAAGACAAAGTGAGATTTACATTGGAAATTATACAAGGAATATGGGAAAAGGTAAACTGAGGTAAATTGAGGAATCAGAAATAAGCCACATAAGGTTTGAGGGCACTATCTCTTTAAATGTTCACTCCCAGTGTGTGCAAAGGGTCTCAGTGTGTTGTCTCTTCTGTATTTAACAAAAAGCAAAACATTTAATTGATGTGTGGTGATTACTGTGGGAGTAGCCAAGCATCATATTCAGCCCGCAGTGACACAGTGCACTGGCAGGGATGTCAAACTTGAAAACTATAAGGTTCATAACTAAATAGAAAATGAATTTACAGCTACATAAATGATATGCAGTACATGCTGTGACAGCGGGAACCCACACATGTAATGCAGTCTGTCTAGCTAACCTATAGTTTTTAAAAATTAACAATTTGATGGTAGCTCAATTTACCTTAAAGTCTTGGGGTGAATTGAACCATGCCTCTCAGCTAAAATGAGCCACTGGCACTGGGCTGTGTGTAAATAATGCACTCTAAGGTGCTCATTTAATGTTTTACCCCTTTATTAAAGATAAAATTACAAAAATATAAGTTTTAGTTTTTAAAAAAATGACTTTAATTTTTCAAAAAATCTCTTTTACTCACTCGCTGAGGAGTGGCTCATTTTGCCTGAATATGTGGCTCATTTTACCTGAACACAGCTCTTCTCCACAGTATTTTCCAATTAAGGTTTCAAAAGCTCTGGGACAAAAACGATTTAATTTCATCCTAAAATATAAGTAACAGTACCTATAATTTTCCGTGCCAAACATTGCCTAAAATTGTACCAGGTGATTTGCCAAAAAGTGGACCAATTTACCTGATTTCATTCTATGTTATTTGTAAATATACTAAAAGTGTCTTCAAGCACTTGAGCAATTTAGCTACAAATTTTGGAAAAAAAAAAAAAAAAAAGACCGACAGATATATAGATCTTTGCACTTTTAAACTGCACACAGAGTATATGCATAAAACTGTATCCGAGCACTTAAGTCCAAAGAGGGAACTGCACAAATGTGACTGCACTGTTCTCTGGTTGTGGATGAGTTTGTACTAAATTCAAATTATAGAATTGGGGGGAAACTAACAAAATCAGCCCTACATATTTTTATCGGCCATTATCTGGATCCTAAACAATCTGCATCGGCCATGAAAAAAACATAAAGGTCGAGTTTTATTTATTTATTTATTTTAATTCATTCTCAGACTTCCACATGTTGTCTGTTTTTCACAATCTAAACAGCTAATCGATTCATCAGGAAAAATGTTAATGTTATTTATCGCTTAGCAAATGCAGCCTAATAGTTGGCTGCAGCTCCAGTCCATTAGTTGGCCTATTAAATGGTTGTTAAAAACCATGGTTACCCTGGACACGGCTGTGTATTGGGCCTTGTGTCTGAGCCGAGTGAAAACCACGAAGATGTAACACTGAACTTCCAACACTGACGGTTGCGTGCCTCACATGAGCTGAGCCCTCTGATTAGAGCTGGCTCTTATCCAGTTTACCAAACAGATAATGAGGTTTAACAGATTAACAGGAGCATTACCACCAGAGGGCGCAATTCCACAATGATCTGGCTGGGTCTGCACAACAGGCAGGAGGAACTAGAGTACCTGCAGTCAAAAGTATCAAAAATCGGATACTAATCGACACTAAAACGAGTATCGAAACTAGATACTCATTTGAGCAGGTATCAATACTTAAAGTCACATTCACAGGACAGAAATGAACTTTTCCTGAATAGTTTAGAATGAGTTGTATCTTTCACAAGTATAAGACACATAGACTAGTACACGCCCTGGACCACTATGGAACCTACTGGACACTGAGGGATTACACAGATATAAGGCCACATTTTATTGGCTAAATAAAGAGTGTTTTTATTATAATTTTGGTATCAGAATCGGTATTGAGCATCGAGTCTGTTCCATAATACTATAGTACCTTAGAAATATGTGTTTGTGTTCTCTGAAACATACATTGGTACAGCACCTGTATTTACACATATAACCTAGGCCATGCACAAAGGTAGAAGTACTGAGAGAGGCATGCTATGTATTATACAAAACGCACAAAATATTCTATGATCAAAATCTGAATAGAACCATGTTTATTCTTTGTTCATTTTTTAAGTCTAGTCTATTCAGTACACAGGTTTTGGACATACTACACATGTTTTTTGATCTGTTATAATGTTGTATGAACACACATGAAACACACCCGGAGTTGTGTTTTGTTTCATTCACACATGTTTAGCATATTTAGACCTAGTTCTTCTCAAAAGAGGAGAAAACACTCTGTTCCACCTTGTGATGCAATGTGGTAATACAGGAAGTGCCCCACTGTGTTTTTAAACTCCATACACCTTCAGTAGAATCATTTGGATCATTTCAGCGTCTATTGAACAAAAGGTAAAAGGCAGCTGCTAACTTGAAAACAACCGCTTTGTGACATCACAAAGTGGAACAGATCATTTTGAGCTTTGGAGATGTGGACAGACTAATAATGAAATGTTACTCAAACATGTGTGAATGAAACAAAACACAACTCCAGGTATGTTTTTGATGAGGTAACAACATTATAACATGGCTCCATTTCACATAATAAAGGACCTTTAAATTAAAAGTTTGAAAGCTCAGGGATAATCAGCTACGTGGTAACTAATGACCACAAGACCTATCATTTTATATAAAATCTGTTTCTGAAACTTTATAAACCGCTAAGTCTTGCATTTTAAATGTGCTTTTTGAACTTAACACAGCCGCTGGTTCGCCTCAGTGCTGCCTTTGGACTGTTAATGTTTGAATTTTTAAAAAATGTCTATGGGAAAAATAAATGAAAACTTTACTTCCAGAACTGGAGCAGGCGGTCACTGTTGAGCTCCACAGCTGTTAACTTAAAAACTACTACTTAATGACATCATACGGTGGAACAGAGCATTTTAAGCTTGAGGAGATAGCTTGGAGATAATAGACACCCTAATAATGCAGGATTACTCAAACATGAATGAAACAAAACACAACTCCAGATATGTTTTGAAGCAGTAACAGTATTATAACATGGCTCACATTACTCAGTTTTGCATATAGGACCTTTAATCTACTAATGTCATATTTAGTGGAGATGTTTAGCTGTACTTCTACCACAAGAGGGAGACATTTAATCAACTTTGAGGAGTAAGCCCCAGGTCGATTATGGTGAATAAATAACAATTTATTAAGGCCATATCTACTTTGCACACAGAACATATATTAAATTTAGACCTTAAACTTATCTTAAAGTTTTTTTTGTAGATTGTCTGATGATTAGGATGATTAGCTTTCTGTTATAGCCGGTATTTTGAGGACTTCTCTCCTTTCAGTAGATTAAAGGGCTCATATTACACTATTTTCTGATCCATGTTATAATATGTTTCCTTATCAAAGACATTTGTTTTGTTTTGTTTAACACATGGAAAACGCTCTGTTCCACCTTGTGATGTCATGTGGTAATACAGGAAGTGCTCCACTGTGTTTTTAAACTCCATACACCTTCACTAGAATCATTTGGATCATTTCAGTCCTGGAATTTCCAGTCTATTAAACAAAAGGTAAAAGGAGCTGTTAACTTGAAAACTACCACTTCATGACATCACAAGGTGGAACAGGGCATTTTGAGCTTTGGAGATGTAGACACACTAATAATAAATTGTTACTCAAACATGTGCGAATGAAACAAAACACAACTCCGGGTATGTTTTTGAGGAGGTGACATTCTAACATGGTTTAAAGCTCGCGAGAGTCAATTTTGCGCAATATAGGACCTTTAAATCATACAATAAACCTTTTATTGGTTTAAGCTTCCTGTTATAGGCGCCATTTTGAGGACCTTTCACCATTCAAAAGCTTCACAGATGAGGGCAACAGTTCTACATTTTTATCACTCCAAACATAGAACAGCCAGGCAGCACAGTTGAATGTAATTGGCCAATGAGTGATCAGCTTAATCAGATAAATGAGCCAATGCATCAACATTAAACATCTCAAGTGACTATTGACTCTAGCAATAATAACTGGCAATAAATATCAATTAGCTGCCAGACCTACATGAGGAAAACTGGTTGGCTGCTGCTATCGCCATAGCAACATGGGAATAGGCATCTGTGATAGAGATGTCTTCATGCAGGGCTGAACGATTCTGGACAAGCATTGATTAGATTTGCAATTCATGTTTTAATAATAGGATTCTGTTCAAAGTTCACATTTTAAACACGTCCAGAAGAATTCACAAAAAACTGAAATCTGAACTGACAAGATCTAAACTACAGGTTAGCGTTTTGGGGTTTTTTTTGGTTTTTTTTATATATATTCAATATTTAAGGTAAGTCAGTTGAGAACACTGGCCAAGAAGCAGCAGAATAAACTCACAGACACTGGCTCATCCATCAATCATAACGTGAAACAGTGAATCAGAACATGAGGCGGTGAAACTTTTGCAGATGAAAGATATAAAAGTGTCAAAAGCATGTGCACTGATCCTGTAAAATTGAGTTTTCAAAAGTCGACAGAGGTAAAAACGAACTAAGCCTTAAAGTCTGCTGTAGGTGGTTCCAGTCACTCGCTGCAGTGAACTGAAATGAGGAGCGGCCAAAAGCTGCGCGGGGTTTAGGAACGACCAGGTCAAAGTAGCTGCTGGAGTGAGCGGCTGGAGCTGTGGATGTTTAGTAGTGAGCTGAGGTAGACGGGGTAAAACCAATGAACAATAACCAGTGTGTTTATGTGCGGGTGTGGAGAGAGAGAGCCTCTTCACCATGGGAGGTAAACGGGGAACCTGAGACAAAGTGATAAACCACATGGAGCTTGTGAAGTAGTGTCTTTGTTGTCTGCGTAATCCCTCAGTTGTCGAGGTCTGATCCATTGTAAAAGAAAAATTCAAGTCTGTCAACCGGACAAAAAGCTGTGGGAGTGAAGACTGCTCATCCATTTGAATGAACAGGTTCACAAGTCACATTTAACAGCCCCAGATGATGTAGATGTAGCCAAAAATTGTATAAAGTTAGAGTAAAGTTACTTCGAAATGATATTACTCAAGTCCAAGAAATTAGTTTTAAAAAGTACATGGAGAAAGTACTACTCAAGGAAGAGCACGTAACTCTAAGACTGTCAGAATATGTAAAGTGTGTGATTTATAATTTGAAGTTAACGTAAGGACGAAACAATGCTCAGACTTTGGTATTTTCAAAGGACAGGCAAAAAATGAGAAACTAAGCCATATCTGAAGGAGCGGCGCAAGAAACACAAATGTTCAAATCACTCACATGTCATTTCGCTTGGAGACTTACTCACTGTCTGAAGAGTAACCCAAACTTTTCCTCAAGTAAGAGCACTGCTGCTAAATATTACTCAAGTAGGAGTCAACAATGGGGTCTGGAAACTACCCTGAAAAGCACAGTTCAAGTAAAATAACAAACGTTAACAAAAGTATCGTGATAACACTAGTCCCCTTCATACCATCCATAGACCTGCGCCGCCCCTGTACCTGTGGTTGGGAAACAATGAACCACAGGAGCCGATGAGGAGCAGCGCTGATCCATTATTCATGCTAATGGATTGTGGCAGTTTGGAGCCGGTGCCTTGTAATGTGACCCAGGAGGAGAGGGGAGCGATAAACAGCCGACCCCACAATGAGCACTCCTACCAGGGCACGGCTGCTGGCGTGACCCGCTCTCACCTCCAGGGAACACGCACCACAGAGGTAACAGGTCAACAGTGACGGAAAGTAATATAAAGTTAAAGTACTGTACTGTAGTAAAAAAACATGTAGGTATCTGTACTTTACTTTAATACATGTTAAAGTAGATGCTCTTTACTTTTACTTCACTACATTTGAGAGCAGGTATTTGTATTTGAACTGGACTGAAAAGTAAAAAGTACTTTTCATACGATTTGAGGGGTTATTTATTCACCTTCATGGTAACTAAAGGTTGTTTTTTTTTAAAGAAATGGATTAATATTGCTGCTGTTGATCAAAAATCAGGCAGACTCTTTCTGAATATCACTACATTTAACACTTTTCAAAATCAATCTCCATCAACAATGTTTATGTCGAGAGTGGGGTTCAGACTGTCTACTTTCAGATCAGAGGATGAGAGCTCTACCAACTTGAACTACTGCCGCTAAATCAGCTAAAACTCAGATTTTACCAGGATAAGATTTAAATCTGAGCCAAACCAAGTCCAGCCAAGGATTTCAACCTGGAGACATTTAGAAACAAGATTAAAGGAACTGCACTTTTAAAAAGGAACTACAATCGCAACTGAACCTGGGTTGCCAGAGCCTTAACCAGCAGGTAGAGGACACATACAAGTGTTTCTCATTTTCAGTGTATGGACAGGCCTCACGTGAAGTTCAGAACCCTCCAGAATTCCCTCACTGAGCTGCAGAGGCTGCACTAGCACTGACTCATGATTGTCTGCAGGTGCTGGGGTTTAGGTAGTGACCATTCAGATCAGAGAGAGGCATTTTAGGTTTAAACCAACTGGATTTCACCATTGAAACTGGCAACCCAAATGAGCTGCTTTCTGATTGGATAATCATCTTGAGAACCAAAACACCAAATTATAACATAAACTACATCATGTCAAATGTTATTGTAATTGTAATTAAGTAACACATTAGCATTAGCATTATACAAACGGTTCTTTTAATGCTTTTGAGCTGTGTTTGAGCCCATGTTGTTCCTGGTCTTGTGCAGGTTTAAGTCCAGGTTTAGTCTCATGCTTAGTCCCATTTTACGTAGTGTGTGTGTAACTATCTTAAACCAGGTCTAAACTCGGACTAAACCAGGACTAACGTGTTCACTTGTGTTTTATTGAGTGAGCTTGTCGTGGAATAAGACTCCTTTTGTAGGCTCTGGTGAATGTGAATCAAAGACTTGCAAGAAATAGGTCCAACCGAGTTGCCAACAGCATCTCCTCCAGAGTCAGACCCCGAACCACACACATCACTAAGTTTATATAGTTTGAGATGACCAGAGGACATACATATCAAAGTAAGGATGTGACAGACAAGGTGTGGTCAGACAAGCTCCTGGTGGCATTCATGAGCTGGTTTACCTCAGGATGTAACATGTGGAGTTAAAATAATACAAGGTGTGATACACTTCAAAAGAGAGAGAGAGAGCTGAAGGCCAACTGGTCTGGTTGCATCTATCTTCATATACATTACAAACACACAACAACCAAAAGGGAACAAAAGGCTTTACATGAAAGGTTTCCCTAACACTGTCTTTAACTTCCAAACCAAATGAGTTTTAGTTACAAGACCAAGTGATTTCTAAAAGGTAAAATAATCACACCATATTTTAATTTCCTTTACAAGCTCCACTGGAATCCTGCCTCACATCAGCTGCAGCAGTCTGGGCTCCTCTTTAACTCTCATTTGCATATGGCTGATGAAAGGGGAACGCTCAGGATGCATTCAGTGCTCACACGGGATTATACATTCACAAGGACAGATGCGCTTCACAAAAATACGACTGTAAACAGAAGAATACAGCTCCTATTGATATAAACACATTCAAGAGATCTTCTTAGAAAAATATAAGTATACATTTTGAGAGGAAATCAAAGTAAATAGTATATAGAAAACGTCTTATTGGGAACCGAATAGGTGTAAACATGGGGCTAAGAGGCATTCAGGGAGTGTAGTATTTTAGCATTAGCACTAACTTGTACACATGCATACACTGGACATACATAAGCAACACTTCATTTACATTTTTCATTTTATCTCCAAATGAAACAGCCTGAGCTCGTCTGCTGTGGAGGGAGAGCACACGTCCAAACCATCTGACCAGTGCACCTGGTTCTTGGGCAAGACACTTCACCCTCATCCTCAAATCTCACTGAACAATTTGGTAAGGTGACTGGGGGAGGAGGGAGCAGAGGAGGAGAGGAGGGAGCAGAGGAGGTAGAAGAGGAGAGGGCAGAGGAAGGAGCAGAGGAGGGAGTAGAGAAGGGAGTAAAGGAGGAAGCAGAGGAGGTAGAAGAGGAGAGAGCAAAGGAGGGAGCAGAGATGAGGAGGGAACAGAGGATGAGGGAGCAGAGGAGGAGAGTAGGAAGTAGAGGAGGAGAGAAGGGAGCAGAGGAGGGAGTAGTGGAGGAAGCAGAGGAGATAAAAGAGGAGAGGGCAGAGGAGAGAGCGGAGGAGGGAGCAGAGATGAGTAGAGGAAGGAGCAGAGGAGGGAGCACAGGAGGGAGCAGAAGAGGAGAGGAGGGAACAGAGGAGAGAGCAGAGGAAGGAGCAGAGGAGAGGAGGGAGCAGAAGAGGGAGTAGAGAGTAGCAGAGGAGGGAGCACAGGAGGGAGCAGAAGAGGAGAGGAGGGAACAGAGGAGAGAGCAGAGGAAGGAGCAGAGGAGAGGAGGGAGCAGAAGAGGGAGTAGAGAGTAGCAGAGGAGGGAGCAGAAGAAGGAGGAAAGGAGAGAACAGAGAAGAGGAAGAGGGGGGAGTAGAGGAGGGAGTAGAGGAAAGAGCAGAGGAGTATTTAGAGAAGGAGGAGCAGAGGAGGAAGATTAGAAGAGAGCTGAGGAGGGCACAGAGGGAGCGGAGAAGAGGATGGAACAGAGAGGAGCATAGAAAGGAGCAGAGGAGCAGAGGTGGAGCAGAGGAGGAGCAGAGGAAGGAGCAGAGGAGGGAGCAGTCTGCACCTCGCTGTGATTAAAGTTTAATGAGGCTGTGCTGGTTTGTGCTGTAGCAGGAGCAGAGCAGCCTCCAGTATAAAGCATCACAACGCTCTGGACAATATGAGGCCGAATGCACCAAAGAGACCCCAGATGAACCAAAACCAGGACTAAACCAGGTCTACAATTAACTGTACAAAACAGAACTTTTTAACCGATACTGAGATGAATTCATTTCTAATCGTCAATGCTAAAAAAAAGCACGCAGCAGTAAAAGCAGTGGAGCGGAGGTCACATGTTGGAGGAGTAAATGACTATAATTTGTGTGAAACGGCACTGATTAAAAGTCTCTGTTGTTTATGTCACAGTGGGCGTGTACCGGTGGAGGTCAAAGAGGAGCTGAGCGCAGCAATGGCGTCTTGAATACAGGAGTATAAAGATTAGTTAGTTAGTTAATTAGATTAGTTGCTTTAATGCGCAAATGTGTATTTTTTATCTTTGTTTCGGTGTTCGAAATAAACTTAAAGGTACATTATGTAGCATGAGGTCTGGGTTGGGAGATGGTCTGAATAATAGAGTATGTCAAATTAAAAGGGATTAGCTGTTACGTCTACAGTGATGTTTTCTTCTTCTGGAGTCCTAACTGAGGTTGTGTTTCCCCTCTAAGTTGTGTTAGAGCTCTAATATTCTTCTTGGCTGCGAAAAAACAGCTTCTAAATCCATGAAACACAGAGAAAGCGGCTCCAACTGGATGGACTGTTTTTATTATTAATCTCCATTAAACATTATTCTTTATTATATTTCATAATGAATTAATGAGGTGTAACGTGCTCTTTCTCCTCTGATCTGTGCAGTCGGCAGCACAGTACACTGTCTGTCACTTGTTATTTTTCATGTTTTTATTTATTCAATATTTTACCAGAACATCTTCTCATTTGCAAAGACGGCCGGGGCAAGAAGCAGCACAATACAGCACAGAATACACTCGCGAACACCACACATCAGTCATGACGTGAAACAGTGAAACTATTGCGGATTAAAGCTATAAAAGTGTTAAAAGCATGTGCGCTGATCCTGTAAAATTGAGTTTTTAAAAGTCAACAGAGGTAAAAACGAACTCGAAAAGTCTGCTGTAGGTGGTTCCAGTCACTCGCTGCAGTGAACTGAAATGAGGAGCGGGAAAGTGAGGCTGGAGCTGTGGATGTTTAGCGGAGGACAGGGTTTTACCACATGGACCACATCACACCTGTGTCGTAGTGCTCTGGATCGGTGACAACAGTTTGTCACACATCTCAGCGGGGCCAGATCTACAGGGGTGCTACAGAGGTGCTACAGAGGTGCTACAGAGGTGCTACAGAGGTGCTACAGAGGTGCTAAAGGGTGCGTTGTAACCTCAGATCTAAATGCATCCTCGTTTCAGGCAGGTTACACAATGACACTTGATGTAAAAGTCCTGTGATCACACCTGTTTGAAACTCAGACTCAGTCAGATTGATCTCCACAGCGTCAACGTGATGTGGGGTTCTGTTTTTTCTCCAGGGCTTTTTTAAAATAGATCAAAACTACACAAGAGATTCATGACTAAAGTAACTAACTTTATACCATTTATGTATAAAAGTTAGTTAGAAGGGAGCAGAGGAGGTAGAAGAGGAGAGGGCAGAGGAAGGAGCAGAGGAGGGAGGGAGGCAGCAGAGATGAGTAGAGGAGTGAGCAGAAGAGGGAGCACAGGAGGGAGTAGAGAGGAGCACAGGAGGGAGCAAAGAGGAGCGGAGGAGAGAGTAGAGAGGAGCAGAGAGGAGAGCAGAGGAGCAGAGGAGGTAGCAGAGAGGAGCAGAGGAGGGAGTTGAGGAGAGAGGAGAGCAGAGAGGAGCAGAGAGGAGAGCAGAGAGGAGCAGAGGACAGAGGAGCAGAGGAGAGAGCAGAGAGGAGCAGAGGAAGGAGCAGAAGAGGGAGTAGAGGAGAGAGCAGAGAGGAGCAAAGAGGAGAGCAGAGAGGAGAAGAGAGGAGAGCAGAGAGGAGCAGAGGAGGGAGTAGAGAGGAACAGAGGAGAGAGCAGAGGAGGGAGCAGAGAGGAGCAGAGGAGGGAGCAGAAAAGAGAGCAGAAGAAGAGCAGAAGAGGAGCAGAGGAGGGAGGGGGTGCTTTTAGACAGTGTATTTGTTTTGATTCATTTATATTTGTGACTTAATAAAGCAACAGTTTGTTAAATTCACAAAATGTTTTATTTAACATGTCCAACTATTTACAGCATAGACACTACTCAGTCACTGCTGTGACTCTATGTAGAAGTCCTAAGAACTATTTACAGTTTCAAAGAGTCAAATAGTTTCTATTTATATGTTCCATTTACAAAGATATATACATGATACACATATTTACAAGTTGTCCACATCCTCTTTAAATGTTTGTACGACGTTTGAAGAGTCCAGGCCTTTAGACGTGGACCTCATCTTAACAGAAGGTCTTCTTCTTGTACTTCTTGTGGCTCTGTGTTGGTTGGCCACAGAGTTTGCAGACTGGGAAGTGGTGTACACCAGACACTTTTGGCTCAGTGTCCCTGCTCTCCTGGGCTTTGAGCTTCCTCTTGTCTTGGCTCGTGCCCAGGAGGTGTGTGGCTCCTCTGTGTGGCTCTGTGTGTGAGGGGCAGGAGGAGAAGCAGTGGGGGGCCCAGCTGTCTCTGCTCCCTCTGATGAGGTGCTGGAGGTGACTGTACACTGTGCAGAGGAGCAGACAGGATCCTCACAGGGGCCGGGGAGTAAGGAAGTCCCCGACAGAGTGAGGAGGCAGGGAGGAGGGTCAGTGGGAGGACCAGTGGAAGGGCCAGGATGCAGAGGACCCAGAGGACGGGACAGGTGTCTTTGAGGTGGCAGCAGAGGCTGTAGAGGACGCAGATTTAAACAGGCTGACCTTTGAGCTGGTCGATGGCCTCTTGGACCAGCCTGTAGGTCTCCTGTACTCAGTGAGTCACCCTCCTGACCTGCTGCTTCAGCTGCTGCCGAGAGATGTGATAGAGCACTACCTCTTCACTGGTCGGCTCTTCAGGGCAGGGCTCTGACCGCTTTGATGAGGAGCTCCAGGTCTTCCCAGGTGTACGCCTTCACTGCTCCAGAGCAGACTTGAAAGCGGTGCGGTACTTACATCAAACTGACGGATCCAGTGGAAGATGTCTAGGTGAATGATCATCCCACTGTTCACCCCATAGACTGTATAAAGAAGTGGACTAAGGGAGTGTGACGTCACCCATATCATTCAGCTCCAGTCAAATGAAGCTCATCGAGACTAGCAGTTACAGGGGCTGAGTTATTTGGAATTCCAACTGCAAGTATCATAGCAACCAAAGAGTCAATCCGGAGCAAGGCTGTTGAAGGTAACGCCCCTTCCCGCCCGCGCCGCTGGTTTAGCAGGGAGCGGGCACTTAGCAACGCTGTCAATCAAACCTGTTACTAAGGCTAGCGGGGAAAGAAGGCGCCTGATTTGCCCAACGAAGGAGACAACCCCCAGTGCTGGTGAACCACTGGGCTGACCTCTGGCCTGCTCCAGTCAGTTTTTTCACCACCTAATATGATCAATTATGATATTATTATTATGAAAATGATAATAATATGTTATAATAAAGATAATACATATAGAATAAATGTTTAGCAATATTTACAACTATGAGCACATATACTGTATCAACAATAAAACTATTACTACTTAAAGTATATATAAGGTCCCGCTGGTTTTTAAATCTCTCTTCTTTGACACTTTGACAGAAGTGGGGGTTGCTGAGCCTGTGTGGAGGTCTAGTGTTGTGATGTCTACAGTCAGCACGGCTTCTGATTGGCTGTCTACAGTCACTCTCCTCCAATGAGGAGGCGTAAATGTCTAGTGACTGTAGACAAAAGGCACTAGACTTGAAGGCTGCGGGTTGCCAGTGCCTTTACCTGCCTTAAACCAACTGGATTTCAGCACTGAAACTGGCAACACAAACGAGAGGCATGTGAGGTTCATTCTGCTTTCTGACTGGGTTCAGCAAATCAAAACACAGAATTAGAACAGAACAACTTGACCATCATGCCCAATGTTTTTGTAATTAAGAATAAATCAGCATTTAATTGTTCTCAGTAAAAGTTATATTTGAGAAATATATTAGACCATTGAAAGCTATTTTGATTTGATTTAATATGACAAAATGAAATGTATTCAAAAATTGTGATAGTTATATAACTGGGTTGCCTATTGTTATTATGCCCAGAGTCGACCCTGCTGTCTCTACCAGACCTCTGCCAAATGGACCAGGTCTGAACCCATGGCTCAGTTTGAGGGGAACAATAATGAATATGATTCACTTTACAATAAATAAATAAATAAATAAATAAATAAATAGCCAATGAGTCCATTTCAGAACATGTTTGTAGTGTCAAAACTACAGAGTTGGCAGCTTTTTATCACAGACCCCAGTGGAGTTTACATAGTTTTCTTAACCATACAAATTTCAGTTTGATTTTTTTGCTTTTAAGACTTTATACAGGTTTTTTTTTTAAGGGTTTATACAGACCTACTGAGTAACAAGCTCCCGTTCAGTAGTGCCTCCCTCTGCATGTGTTCCTCTAGCTTGGCCATAACTGGTGCATAATAGCATGTTTGCAGCGTGCTAACCGCTAATCACTAGCACCGCTGTCGTGCTAATTGCTATGTGGAAGAGCATTTGACACAGATCTGGTGGAGTACACAAGAGAGTCTACAAGAGTCCTCATCAGCAGCACTATTATTACCAGTTTACTGTGGGTCATACACAGTTGAAACCCGAAGTTTATATACACTATATAAAAAGACAGATTTTTTCCCACTGTCTGACATGAAATCAGACTAAACTTTATAGGTCAGTTAGGATTACCAAAATGATTCATATTTGCTAAACGCCAGAATAATGAGAGAAGGATTGTTTTACACAATTTTTCATTACTTTTCATTAGTACCATTCCCTTTAAACTGTATGAGTTGGGTCAAACGTTTTGTATATCCTTCCACGAGCTTCTCACAATAGTTGGCGGGAATTTTGGCCCATTCCTCCAGAGAGAACTGGTGTAACTGAGCCAAGTTTGTAGGCCGTCTTGCTCGCACATGCCTTTCAGGTTTTGCTTTTGTTCTTGGGTTGATATGCACATTTCAGACCAAAGCACGTTCATCTCTGGGACACAGAACCGTCTCCTTCCTGAGCGGTGTGATGGCTGGACTTCCCATGGTGTTTATACTTGTGTATAATTGTTTGAACGGATGAATGTGACACCTTCAGGCATCTGGAAATTGTACTCAAGGATGAACCAGACCTGTGCAAGTCCACAATTCTTTTCCTGATATCTGGGCTGATTTCTTTTGACTTTCCCATGATGTTACACAAAGAAGCAGTGTGTTTCAGATGTGCCTTGAGATACATCCACAGGGGTGTCTCTAATTAACTCAAATGTTGTCAATACTGCATGTAAACTTCTGACTTCTGAAAGTAATGAAAAATTGTCTTTTCTGACAGGAACAGTTGTTCCTGACAGGAACACTGTCAGACAGTGAGAAAAAAAGTGTGTTTTTTTTATTGAGTGTATGTAAACTTCTGGTTTCAATTGTAAAAGAAATCCAAACACAAAATGCTTATGTAGATTTTTTTTTTCCAAAAACGAATTTAATTTCCCTTAAGAAAACTTTGAACCTTTTTTTTTTTTCACGTGGATAGGCCCAGTACTTATATATATATGCCCAAACCAAAATTCATTCACACTCACAAAAAGTAAAAAAAAAAACCAAATAAGCACTAACGCAAGTAAAAGTAATAGTTAAAGGTACAGTATGTAACTTTCTGGAGGTGGGACATCACCTTCACGATTCCATGGAAAGTTAAAACCATGCTTATAATGCCATCATAACGTTTCCATGGAAACAAGCAGGAGGAGGCCAAATAGGAGTCAGGTTTGTGGAGACACAAGCCCGGAGGCATGGTTTTCTATATTTATCAGTGCAATAAACACAACCAAACTTGGCTAAAAGTTACATACTGTGGCTTTAAAGTACTCACCTGTTCAGACTGTCCTACCTCTTATAACCAATCACACATCTTTTATCAATCTCAGTTTTTTGTTATGTTTTTATTGTATTTATATGTTTTATCTTATTTTATCTTGTTCAGTGTCCTTGGGTGCTTTGAAAGGCGCTTATAAATAAAATGCATTATTATTATTATTAAAGTAGGCTTTTTCTTGAAGATACAATACAATTCATTCATCTGATTTGTCTATTAGTATTGATTAGATTCACTGAAATGAATCAAGCCACACGAAACAAACCTCCAATACGTCATCATAAAGACTTTGTCATTTCATTTTTCCTAAAGCTTTCTTCCTACATAGATTGTTAAGATGTCATATGGCCACTGCCTATCAGAGGTCCTGCTCCCCGCTCCGGTCCCTGCTCCGGTCCCTGCTCCGGTCCCTGCTCCGGTCTCCGCTCCGGTCATTTAAGCTCCAGTAAGCTTAAATTGCATAATCAAGTACCACAATGAATTCCTTAGATGTTTTTGAAAGTAACTGTGTTCTTCCACCAAATGAAAAAGTAAAAGTTCTGGATAGTGATGGGACTTTCGGCTCTTTCATGGGATCCGAATCTTTTGGATCTGTTCAAAGAGCCGTTCAAAACACTGGCTTGTTTTAAATATGACAGATGCCTATGTGAGAACTCTATGCACTAAACAGAGATTTGAGTTAAACTGTTCAAACTGAGAGAGTGTGTTTACACTTTGAAATGGTTCATAATCTAAATTAAATGTTGCACTATTATTATGTTGCCAGATATGTTTTTTGTGCACAAAGCTCTCACTGTGCCTACTCTGCTTCTGTGCTGAGTCTTGTGCTGGTCCAAGGTATCATGTAAAAATGCATTAAATTAGAAAGAAAAAGATTTTGTTCTTTAAAAAACGTGATCCAGTTCAAATCGTTCACGTTAAAGATCGTTCTGAACAGTTCATGAACATCGCATCACTAGCCCTGGGATACAGTTACTCAAGATTAGGATTTTGAATATGCATTTTCAGTACATGTATTCTCTTCGTCTGAAGCCCCAGGTCCCCCTTGGCCCCTCTCCTTGGGTCTCTGTGCTTCTGTGGCCCCTGGTCCCTCCTGAATGGCCCTGGCTCTGTGTTGGGAGCAAATCAAAGCTCATTGTGTTGTGTTGAAACCCTCCTGTCGTCGCTCCACTCCACGCCTCAGTCCTGATGCATTTGCATCATTTTCATTATTCCAGCAGCAGCAGCCAATATTCCACTGCTCTCCTCTCTGCTTTATCCACTTTACATGGCAGACTTTTATGAAATAACGCTCTGTGGGATTAGTAACTTTTTACAGTTGCACTATAATGCAATATGGCTTTTGTTGGAAAATGAATGGGAAATAACCTTTAAGCAGAACTATTATGCAAAACATTTACATCTACATTTGGAGAGTTTAAACAAGTTACAAAATGGTTCCTGGAGTTGTGTTTTTCTTTCATTAACTGCCTTTGGACATCCATCAGTATTCGTATTTTGTAATTGAATGTATAGCCTATGCAATGTTTTTTTAAGCGCTTTTCACAACTTGCACAGAGCAGAGCAGAGTTTTGCCATCACAGTAAAGCTAACAACAACTAGCATGCTAACTGCACTTCCTGCTTCTCAGACAATAAAATAATGTATAATTAGATCCAGACAGTACACTCCTTTCTACTGCTGCTTTTACAAATCTGTACTGGCCCAAAACACATTTTGCTCAAAATGGACCAAAAAAGGATACAGCCAAATTCTTGTACAGAAAATAGTGAATACCATTGTTGCCAACAGAGGGCGCTCCGCTCTAAAACACAACTCTCACAATGTACTATAGAGTTAGAACATTACAATTGGTCAAGTTGTTGGGAATTTTGTATTTAAGATCCATGCATGTCCTTGTGATCTGATACATTTAACTAGAGCACACTTTTTTACCAGGTTTATCATTGACTTCATTACTATTTCCTCCTTTGACAGAATAGCGTCTGGGCGGATCTGACAGGCAGCGGCAGGCTCCAAATATGAGACCAATTATGCTTCAGAGCTGCTCTGCTGAAAACCACTGTCATAACTGCCACTGCCACTGACTAGATGTGCCACTACACACAGTACACGTGGGCTTTAGTGTAATGGGACAAGAAAAACACAAGGTTGGTATTTTACTTCTATGGACTATTAATTACGCATAACATATTTAGATCACCGTGTTACCTTGTATTGTTCTGAAAATGCTATATTTGCCGAAAACAGTATTAACATGTTTTATAAGTTTCACTTTTGCTTTTGATGCTCTGAGTACCCCCTGCTTTGCTCTCTGCGCTAAGTCCCTCCCCCTTCAGAGCGCTATCACAACACAATCAGCTGCATCCCACTAATGAAACTACTGCACATCACATCAGGTTTGTCAAGTTGCTGTGCACAGTTTTGTATCCTGCTTTTGTATATTTACGGAGAATCGCTAAATTACTGAAACATGCATAGGTGACATCTAAAAGCTCTTAAGACACATTTTTGATTAGGGAACATTATAATATGGTAGAAATCCACTTGTCAATCACGCCCTCAGGATAAGGCTCCAGATCCACTCGTCTTTGTAAAGTTTTGTCAGAGTGTGTGGTTTAGGCTGGACGGGTAAAGTTTTCTCTAGTTTAGTTTAGTCCTGGCTCTAGTCCAGGTTTAGTCTTGGTTTAGTTCTGATTCAGGTACCGGTTCAGTCCTCGCTCAGTCCTCATCTTCACATATCTGTGTTTAACAAATAATGCCCACATTTCATTTGCAGCATGTGCATTCATACTGGTTGCAGCTCTTCTCAGATATCACTATTTTTGCCTGGTATTAAATGTATGCTTTAAATAAAGTGTTAAAGAAGCAGTCTGTATAAATACTTATAACATAAAATGTGTGAAACACCTGCTCACATTTAGAGCTAAGAGTTTGGGAGTGTAACATCACAACTCAGGAATGTTAGCCTAAGGTTAAACCAATGCAGATTTATGACATTAAAGGAGCTGTGTGTAACATTTTGGATGTAAATTCCATAAACATGACCTAACTGTCACCAAATATGAGGTAAACATGTTTAAATATAACTCTTACTGATAACAACTGTAGTACTGATTTACTCTTAAACACAAAAACATTGGACATGATGGCAATAGTGTTTTTTGGTTCTGAAAACAATGATCCAGTCAGAAAGCAGAATGACTGAATGAGCCTCACATGAGTCGCTCATTTGGGTTGCCAGTTTCAGTGCTGAAGTTTGTTTAAACTGATCTGAATGGTCACTACCTAAACCCCAGCAGTGAGTTCTGGAGGTTCTGATCTTTCACGTGAGGACTGTCCATATACTGAGAATGAGAAAAACTTGTGTGAGTCCTGAGTCCTCTATCTGCAGGTTAAGGCTCTGGCAACCCAGGTTCAGATGTGATTGTAAGAGCAAAAGCTACAGTTAAGTTGAGCTTTTTCATAAATCAGATGTAGCCTCCAGACAGTTACTCTCAGTTACTCTTGAACACAGTAGTTGGAGTAATTGTATAAGTAAAAATGTGATCAGTACTTCTTTCTCTTTGTGTGATAGCAGTGGTCGTAAGCTGAGTTTGATTTTTGGCTCCTCTCCTCACCTGTGTTCAGGAGTGTGGCATTTGCAGTGCGGTGCTTGTATTGTGCTGTGTCCCAGCTTCATAAAAGATTCATGCAGAGATCCTTCGTGTTCCCTCCACCGTGAGTCTGCAGAGGAGGAGCAGCTGCTCACGCTTTCCTCATACAGCCTTATACATTTCTTTGGATGAGTGGCTCTGTACCTGAGCAGACTAAATGAGCTCCGGAGAGGATCGTTAGAGGAAATGTATTGTTTGCTGATGAAGGGAAAGTCTGTTATGATGATGTGAATCCGAGAGAATAGAGATCAGCACGAATGCCATAGATCACGTGTTATTGCCAAAATCTGCAAAATGGTAAAATGCCCACAGAGATTAAAACTGTGTAGCAAACAAAAGAGCTGTGGAACAAGCCATCACCTTCTGGGTCACTACCAGCAAATACATGTATCCCACTAGTGTCAGAATACTTTGGAATGAACATTAAAGGTTAAAGGTTAAACTGTATGTTGCCTGTGCCCCTACAATTTAAAAAAAAGTTACTACAATCACAACTTAACCTGGCTTGCCAGTGTCTTGACCTGCAGATAGAGGACACAAGTTTTTCTTATTCTCAGTATATGGACAGGCCATGCCTCATGTGAAAGCTCAGAACCCCCAGAATTCCCTCACTGAGCTGCAGAGGCTGCACTAGCACTGAGTCATGATTGTCTGCAGGTGCTGGGGTTTAGGTTGTGACCATTCAGATCAGAGAGAGGCATTTTAGGTTTAAACCAACTGGATTTCAGCTGGATTTCAGGCTCATTTTGCTTTCTGATTGGATAATTGTCTTGAAACAAAACACCAAATTATAACATTAACAACTCGACTGTCATGTCCAGTATTTTTGTACATAAGAATAAATCCACATTACAACTGTTACCAGTAAAAAGCTGTATTTGATTTAGACATGTTTACCTCGTATGTGGGGACACAGATTGGTCAGGTATGAAATTTAACATCAAAATCATCCATATTGTCCCATTAAATGTAAATATATACTTTATTTAATAGATTAGATTACATAGTAGTAGTAGATGTAGTAAAAGAGTCCAATCAGAGTCTCTGATTGAACAGCCTGACTGCTGTTGGCAGGAAGCTGTGGAGCATTAGTAGCAGTACTTCTGTAGACCAACTTGATGACATGGCAAGTGTAGCATTAAAAAAAAAAAACGTAGTCAGTAGAAGCTGCCGCAAACAACAATCGTGCCGCCATCTTAGTTGACTCTGCTTGATTTTTTCGGTTGATATCTCCTCTGGAAGGTCTTTCACCACATTTGGTGTAAAAAGTCTGTAGCATCTTAAAGGTCCATAGTAACTTGCTGTTGTTTTGATCTGTGATGAAATGAGCCATTCACTCAAAGTGTTTCCTCTGAAAGGTCTTCTGTCACATTTGCTGCCACATTTGGTGTAAAAAGTCTCTAGCATCTCAGAGGTACATAGATAGCTTCCTTAATATAGGTGGCTCAAGTTATTAAAGCACATATCCACCCACTTGAGTGGATATGTGCTCTAATAAACTTTCTCCGTGCATACTGCCATTGTGTCCTTAGGCAAGACACTTCACCCACTTTGCCTGTGTATGAATGTGGTATGTGGTTGAGTGGTTAGTGACCAGAGGGGCGGTCCCTCCGCTGTGGGAACAAGAGTACCTACCACCACCAAGTGTTGAGTGGTAATGGCTACAAGTGTAAGGCCTGATTCTTGTTACACTGTAAATAAATCCACACTCACTTCCACTCACTAGTGTCATCATCGTGTCAGGGTTTTCTGCTCTCCACTTTACAACCTTTCAGACAAGACACTTCTGTCCTGCATGTTTGCATTAATCCTCTACTGCAGACACTCTGCTTTCTGAACTTTAAACTAAACTTTGTGGTTAAAAACAGACATTTTGAAACAAGCCCAGCTCTGGTGCATCTGCAGTGCCTGTGTGAGTGGGATGAAGGAGCTGTCTCATGTAACTGTAAATATTCTGTTTGTGGAGCTCCTGCTGAGGCTGCACACTTCTGCATTTATGTTTGAGAAAAGGAAACATCTATTCTTCTGATTTGTCACAAAGCACTACATTTCTCCTTAAGCACTTTCACACTTTGAATACTTCCTTTGAAGAAATAAGAAGAAGCCAAGCAGTGTCCTAGAGAGTTGTGGTAGTTCTGCTTTACTTGTTTTTTTTTGTATTTTAAAAAAAATATTTACATATAAACTGTACATAACCTAATATCTATATTATATTTTATTAAAAAAACATTCACAAGGCTTCTCCTTAGGCTAAGGTCGTGACCAAGCCTCGCTCAAGATCTGGATCTGGATCTCCAGCTGCTGCAGTCGCCCACTGCCCGGGGTGCCCTTGTGGTATTAATTGATGGGTCAAATACAAAATAAAACACCTTACTTACATATTTCTAACATTACTGGTAGGTGGTCCACTATCTGCTTGTCTCCTGCTTGTCTAGGAATTTACCTAGAATGTTCCGGAGTATGACATTAAACATATCTATATCCATAGAGACAGATCAGATCTATGGTGAGGTGAGCCCACTCACAGTAAGAATGCATGTTTACTAAGGCCTAGTTTTAGCCATAAAAACACCTGTACCTCACACCTTAATTATTGCCATAGATAAATTTAGTGCCATACTGTGGAAAATTACAGACCATGTAATAACATCCTGATGGAGACTCCCAACAGAAACATTTAAGTAACAACACTCTGTCCATAGCCAACTCAAAAACAAATACAGAGAGAGAGCACGACTGGTGAATGTAATGTGGCGTTATATACTTATCTGGGCTCAGTCTAACATGATACTATTGTATTGAGAAGCCGTCTCAGGGGGAGAGGCTCCAGGGCCTGCCCATCAGCCCTTTCAGTCTGTATCTGTGTAAAAGACGCATGTGGTAAAGTGCTCTGCTGTAGTCTGCACTCAGTTACAGTAAGAACGTCTCTTATGGAAAATAACTCTCCTCTCACAAATTATTCATGACACCACTTCAAGAGCTGCTATTGTGCTGAGACACCGGGCTCGCACAGGGGCACACACACAGAGACACACAGAGACACACACACAGGGACACACACGCAGAGACACACAAACAGGGACGCACACAGGGACGCACACAGGGACGCACACAGTCGCGTACAACAGGGAGCTTTAGGTCTTTGATGTTTAAAAGTACAAGTCAACTGTTTGCGTGTGCTTCTCTACTAGGACTGAACGATTTGGGAAAAATATCTAATTGCGATTTTCCAGACAAGCATAGTGATTGCAATCATGCTACTTCAAAAATGATCTAATTGGATCCATTCAAATTACAATTTCAATTCCATTTTGATGAATCTTGCAGCCCTATTGCATGCAGTCTCATGCCTGTTAGAGGTTGGGGAAACTTTGTGTCAGGAGCATTCACACTTCACACACAATTATAAGCCTTTCACATCAGGGTTGCCACATACAAGACAAGGTCGGTGAAGGGTCTTCTCAAATTGAAGTTCAAAGCACCATTATTCCTCCCACTGTGGTTGTCAAATAATTGATTCTCATGACTGATAATTAAGTAGCTACAGCACTGTCACTGCCAGGCCTTTCTGTGTGGAGTTCACATTTCTCCCTGTGTCTGAGTGGGTTTCTTCCAGGCTCTCAAAACAAGCACAATCGTTTACCTCCAGCTATGGTACTCCTGACCAAGCCTGACAGGATGCAGAATAAAGTGACAGAATGTAGATTTTGATTTTAAATGTCAAACTGATTTTGATTTTAAATGTCAAACTGTAATGCTGATTTATTCTTAATTACAAAAAAAAAAAACCCACTGGACACGCTGGCCCAGTTGTTTCTGTTATAATTTTGTGTTTTGGTTCTCAGACAAAAAGAACCCACTGGACACGCTGGCCCAGTTGTTTCTGTTATAATTTTGTGTTTTGGTTCTCAAGACAAAAAGCAGAATGAGCTTCACATGAGTCTCTCATTGGGTTGCCAGTTTCAATGCTAAAATCCAGCTGGTTTAAACCTAAAAGTACCCTCTCTGATCTGAATGGTCACTACCTAAACCCCAGCACCTGCAGCCAATCATGACTCAGTGCTAGTGCAGCCTCTGCAGCTCAGTGAGTGCATTCTGGAGGTTCTGAGCTTTCACGTGAAGCATGGGCTGTTGTGATTTTACTATCTTCTTTAAAACATATAGAGCACAGGCCACATACAGCTCCTTTAACCTTAACCTTGTATCAAAATTGAGTATGAAATTTTAATATAACACTCTCTCCCCACGGAACAATCCAAGACACATTATACATGCTCTTTCATCCCACTTAAATGTTTGAATTCCTCATATTTAGTCTTCTTGCCGCCCACGCACTAAGACGATGTACCTTTGGTTATTTGTGCCTTCCTGATCTTATTTCTGCTCTACTTGAGGTGCTTTGTGTACTATTTAGAGTCTTAAGTGGCTCATTACCTGTACTTCTCAGACTTTGATGGCTGTGTTGAGGGGGTCTTGCGTCAGAACTGCGGCGCAGGGGGGCGGGGCTTTCCTCTGGTGATATCAGCTTCGCTCACATCTGCATCTGAGGGTGACACATTTGCTTATTTAAAAACAACAAAGGTATATACAAATATCAGCAAGAAAAGGCAAGGCGCTTGGTTCAGTTACACCAGTTCTCTCAGGAGGAATGGGCCAAAATTCCTGCCAACTATTGTGAGAAGCTTGTGGAAGGAAATCCAAAACGTTTGACCCAAGCCATACAGTTTAAAGGCAGTGGTACAAAATACTAATGAAATGTATGTAAACGTCTGACTTCGAAGAAAGTAATGAAAAATTGTCTAAAAAAATCCTTCTGTCATTATTTGCTGGCATTTAGCAAAAAGAAATAATTTTGGAGGGTCCAAATAGGGCCCGGGCGAGATCTCAAAATGACATTCATGGATAACATCTCTAACCTCTTCCGGCATGTTTTTGATGAGGGAACAACATTATAACATGGTAGAAAGCTAAAAAAAATGATTTTGCATAATACCTCCTCTTTAAGTAACTATTATTGTCTTCCCTTTTTATCGCAAATAGCAATATTATTGTTTAATGTCCCATCCCTACTCTGGAGGGGACCAGACGTGCACCTTTGTTTGCAGAGATGTTTTGCATGTTTGACATCTACAATAATTTACCTCAGTCTCTTTGTCATGTAGGTCTTAAATCAGACCTATTCTGAAAAATTGACTTTTAAGCATGCTGTAGTTGTTTCCTCTCTACATTTACTCACCCAGAGTTTTTATTTTGAGTGACTTGTGTTTGAAGAATCCTTAATTGCTTATTTTCAAGACACCATTTTGCCAATTTACCCCCGTTTTCACCACCACTGGTATAAACCCAATGTAACGTACTAACTTCGTTCTCCAATTTTATTTTCTTAATTGGTGAAACACATAGGATTCTGCAGCATTGCGTAGTCATTTTGGTGCAGATAGCAGACACAAGCACAGTAGGTCTTCTTAACCCCAGATGTTTGGTTTCTTCTCTATGTGTATAGGCTTAGATAATTCTAACACAGAGCTTTTACTTCTGATACAAGCAAAGCTTTACAACAAAGAGCAGTTCTTCTATTTAGGCTCATTCATAAACCAGTGCACTGAAGACACTGGAGGCTAGATAGATGAAGTGTCTTGCTCAAGGACAGAACAAAAATATATAATGCCAGTATTACTAGCAGTCGCTGCAGTTGTGTGACAGCAGTTTTTCATGTAAAAGAAAATGGGGAGCTGAGCATTTGACAAACATGTTGCCAAAGCTAAATGCCTAGGGCTTTGTGATTGATCAGTAGGCCTGTCACAGTAACACATTTTTAAGCACGATATATTGCTACAAAGGAATATCGCGATAAATGATAATATTGAAACTACTTGATGCCACTGACACAGTGACAATAATGCAAGATATTCCCAGCAAAACCATTTTTAAAATATACTACCTCATTCAAAGTCATGAGCCTCAATAAATACATAGCAGAAAGTTTGACTAATAAGCTCTAGATGTTATTTATTCTACTCTCTATGGCTCAAATCTTACATTTTTCCCACTATCACAAAGAAACTGTACACATGATAAATATTGAGCCCCAAAATATCTAGTTCTAGCTTTCATATACTGAACGATAAGTGGATATAGTGATTATCATGACAGACCTATTGATCAGTGCTTCCTGCAGACCAGTAGAAAGGTCTGTTAAGAGAGATAGCAGTTTAAACATGTGTGACTAACACAAAACACAAGTGCAGATCCATCAGCATTGTAGAACGCTCAGTAAAAGTCGATTGTTCTCTTTAAACCCTCAGACACCCTTCAGACATTTTCAGAAAACACTCCAATCACACGCGCTCACACTTGTTTCTGCCTCATTCAATGACTGTCAGCGGAGTCTGTTTAAACCCCGTGCGCTAACATCAACTGACACACAACGTCAGACACTTTGATTACATTATATCCCCTTAAAAGACCTGGACATGAACACGTTTATTTAAAGGCACTGTATTGAGCATCAACACATTTATTTAAAGGCACTGTGGCTGATTTTTAAAACATGAAAAACAGAACTAGTTCATTTTAAATGGTTTGCAGTGGTCTAGAGTTACTCCTCGCTTACCTTATGCATTCAGAGCATCCTAATTATTCACCACAATGAGTTTTTAAGAGCTTTTCACAACTCTCAAAGACCAGAGTGGACTTTTGCCATCTCGGTAAAGTTAAGAACTACTAGCATGCTAACAGCGCACTTCCTGGAACACTGATCAAGCTATTTATGAATCCTGTAATGACATATTGTAAGATGTATTGAAGTCCTTATCACTGCCATGGCCATTATTACATTTAAAAGAAAGTACTTTATCTTTTGAATGAGAAAATGTATGAAGTATTTTGCATATAACACCCATGAGTAAGCACAGAACACAGTAGTATTATTGATAGTGCAGTTTTGCCATGATGGTAAAGCAAACAACAACTAGCATGCTATCAGTGCACTTCCTGATTATCAGATTAAAA
This sequence comes from Periophthalmodon schlosseri, assembly GCA_000787095.1. NCBI lineage: Eukaryota > Metazoa > Chordata > Actinopteri > Gobiiformes > Gobiidae > Periophthalmodon > Periophthalmodon schlosseri. The sequence goes on along the minus strand of KN485349.1, from coordinate 19,500 downwards.
TGTTTTTCTAATTATACAATATATCTGTACTGGGGCAAAACAAATTTTGCTCAAATACATGGGAAAAAAACAAGTACAGGGGCTATAAGTCATTTGCAGGATACTCATGTAATCCATTGCTGATTACCAGTTTGAGCTCTGTCTCCCCGTGTCCCTGAGGCCTGCACATCACAGAGCAGTGCATCTATGGAGGTGTTTCATTAACCTGTCAGCAGCCGCAGCACCACTCACGACTCGTTAGAGACGCCCCGTGGATATAGCACCAGGACCGAGCAGGTGGCAGAGAGAAAAGCTTTCTTTCATATATTTTGTGCAAAACTATTTTTTCCCATCTATCTGAGCAAAATGCGTCTTGCCCCAGTACAGATATATTGTAATAAGCAGCTGTTCAGATCAAAATGTATATAATCAGGAAGTGTGCGTTAGCAAGTTGATGTTAGCTTTACTGTCACAGCAAAACTGCACTGGTCTCTAAAGAGCTTATAAACTCATTGTGGTGAAATTCCAGCTCCTACAGATGAATACTATTATTGTGTCCTTGGGCAAGACACCTAACCCCCCTTGCCTCCAGTGTCTGGTGTATGAATGTGTGTGTGTGATTGGGTGAGTGGTTCCTTTATGTGCTTTGAAGGTAGAAAAGCGCTAATATAAATATTACCATTTACCCTTGGTTAGTAATGTTACTTTCTCTTCTTCTTTCTCTTTCTTCCAGGCCTATTCTACTAGCTAAGAGGTACAGATAAGCCTGACCATGCAAAAAAAAATCAAGTTCATTTATGATGCCAACCTCTAACATGGCAAAAGCTAGGTTGATAGAATTAACTATTACAGTTCTGTCATATAGGATATAATACCAATGTATGCTTGTGTTATGAAAAATAAGGTTTGCAAAAAGTTGTGTCGTATTTTTGGACTCCTGTAATGACATATTGTAAACTCTTCAAAGTCTTTATCATTACCATGGCAATTATTAAAGTTTAACTAAACACTATTAAACCACTATTAAACTGTGTATATAGTGTTTGAATAGCTCGTGTCATGTTCTCATGTTCTCATGTTCCTAGTCCCTTTTTGGCCAATTTTACTGCAAACTAGGTACATTTGCAGCTTTGTGGGCCAAAATGTATAAAAATGGGTGTGTCCTGGCTCTGGTGGCTAGTGCAATTTCAGGTATTTGGTGACATGTGCCTCTGCCCTGAATACAGCCAAGTGTTTCTGAGAACAAACACCTGGCTGTAGGGGCAGTGTTTGAAGTGTGGATACCTGTTAGACCAATCACACAGTTCCTTATGCCCCCAGACCGCGCCCCTCCTCCTCTCTCTTCTTCAGTCCTCCAGGTACTGCCCAGTTTAGCAGCTCTATTTTAAATGTGGTTGTGGGAGGAGTGTAGGTGTCTTTTGTGATGTCACAAACTACTGGAAATCGCAGAGGCCCTGGAGGCAGCACACACTTTGTTTTTGACCAGAAAGCTGCAAATGTACCTAGTTTGCATAAAAATGGTAAAAAAATGAATAGGAACAGTAGATCATGCTTTTAAAACACCACATACAGTTCCGCTTTAAGTAGCATTTCTTTTCTAAATGATTTATTTTTTCTTTTTTTTGTTCAACTCATGTTCAAACACAAACGCATACATAAAAGAATCACTATAAAAACGGATTCTCTCTCTTTAATTCACCGTACCTGATGCGTGCCCATGCTTGTGCACGCTCCGGTCGTAAACAAACGCCCTTCTCCTTTTGCGCGGCGCTGATTGGCTCTCGGCCCCTCCTGCGCGCGGCTCCGATTGGCTCTCGGCTTCCCCTGAACTCCCGTGCCTTCTCGCGTTGCCGGAGCAGCTCTTCACAGTGCGAGGCAGGCGCTGGAGCAAGAGCAGCAGCGCCGTCAGTCCACTCTCCACAGCCGGACAACCCACTCCTCCAGCGGGCTCAGCAGCGCTCCAACCCCGGGCGAAACAGGACCATTCCCCCGGACTGACGAACCGAGCCGGCGGGGACACGTTTCACCGGATTGTTTGTACTAACCCCGGGCGTTATATGAAGGGAAAAGTGTAGAGGTAAGGCTGGCTAGCTCTCATTTCAATACAGTTTAATATCACATAAAGCTATTCACGCATGCCATATCTATCTTGACCATCGTCTGCATGTCGCTTTGCCATTTAACTCGTGAAATAAATAGTTTAAGACAGAATTTCCCTGCTCCGTAGCCACGTTAAAGCTTCACAGAGCAACTTCAAAAGCTGTGTTGACTGTCTCTGGAATGCAGTCCTCTGTTAGCTCATATGCTAACGATACACATGTCTACTATAATCTAGCTTTGGACTGATCAAGGAGCTAGCTGAGTTTGTACTGGAAAGTATAGTATTGGTATTGGCATAATTCTGCAGGTAATGAGATAATTTTGAGTGTGCTGTCAGTGGAAGCCATGATGGTTGTTTTGTGAATGGAAGTAATTCATAACTAAAGTCAATGGAACCACAATTCTGCAGACATCACTATACTGCACTCTTATTTGGGAGATTACATAGATTTGCGATTTATTTTTTTAATAACAGGATTCTGTTCAAAGTTTACATTTTTAACGAGCCTAGAAGAATTGACAAAAATACAAAAATGACAAACTAATACAAGAATTTTATTTCTGAACATGTCTGTACAGATCTAAACTACAGGGTTAGCAGTTTTTATGCAGAATAAAGCAGGAGGTTTTGTTGTTTGTTGAGGAAATTGTGCTACTTGAAAAATCGTAGCCTGTGTGAACTGATAAATACGTTCATTTAAACTTTTGATTTATTTGTGCAGCCCTAGATTACATACTGCAAGATGGTTAATTTTAGTTTTAAGTCTTATCAGCTTTCTGTTTATAAGTGACATTTTGAGGACTTTTTACCATTTTAAAGATAGAATATTTTTTATTGCTATGGAAATAGTCCTAATTTTTCATCATTCTGAAACCATAATACCATACCATAATACTCTAAATACACCAATACAACCCGATAGTCTTTTTCCAATATATCTCCCGCATCAAGATACTTCCAGAGCTGACGAGTAGAGTTGTGGAATGGTTTTGCACGCAGTTATTGCAGTGGCTGCTTTTTAATGATACAGCATTGGCCGGGACGTTGTGGGGTAGGCTGTGTCCTGACTTGTCCTTTGAAGGATCAAATAAATGCGTACTGTCTTTTTGGCTTAAGAGGAATATTTTGTACTTCTGGCCTGGAATCAGTATCTCGTATGTTTGATGATAATTCTATGTCCCTGAGTGAAATGCAGTGATTTGACAGAATCTTATACTTTTGTTGATACAAATAGCCTTCATATATAGAAACATATTGTAGAGTGCTTTATGATGTAATCAACAGTGTTTAATTCAAAAGTGACCGTAGATAGGCGAATTATTAAGAACAATATGACAAGTACTTTGAATGTCTATTGATTTTCTGTCACAGCGTGATGTAGTGTTGTCATGATACTAAAATTTAAAACTCGATTTCGATACTAAGGAATAGACTTGATACCTAGTGATAATAAAAAAAAAACACTGTTTATAGACAGTAGAATGTGATTTTCAACAATAAATGGTAGTACTTTCTTTTATATTGCCATGCAGTCTTATATCTTTGTAATCCCTTAGTCATCCAGGTAGGTTCCATAGTGGTCCAGGGGCGTATACTAGTCTATGTGGTTTTGTACTTGTTATGATACAGCTCAAGATCATTCTAAAGGTTAATTTCTGTCTTGTGAGTATGACATTTTTGTACCACTAACTGCTGAAATGAATATCTAGTTTTGATACTAGATTTAGTATTGATTAGTATCTGATTTTAGATACTTTTGACAACGCTACTGCAGTGTGTGTATTAGTATTTTAGACCTGACCTGACCTGTCTCCACTAAATAAACCTGGCATGTTTGTGGTCACCGTTAAAGCAGAAATTAGTGTTGTTTTTACCGCCCCATGCACTCACTGGAATGTAGCTAACGGCAGAGGGCAGGAGCTGTAGCTTTGCTCAATATATATGATTCTGTGTGGAGCTGTCGCGATAATAACTATGACTCATCGCTCAATAAGTGACAGATGGACGATATTTTGCAAAGGTCTCTAAGTCATACCTTTTATTTGCAGTGGGGAACCTACCTAGTTTTTTGTTTTTAAGTGTGTAAATTTTGGGAAGTGAGTTGCACTTTTTATCCTTCTTTAGGGTTTTTGCTAATACTTTCAGCAATATTTCACACTTCAATATTCGTGACATGCCTAGTATAATCCTAATCCTAAAATACACAATGTATTTTATGTAAATGTCGACAATACTACATCTACTAAATACTGCTAAACTGACAACTTTTTTACCACATGCTTTGGTTAGTTGTTTTATTTTATTTTTAACATGGCATCATCATAAGCAATGTTTCACATAGATTTTAGTCTATAATGCTGCACATATTTGGTGCCCATCATTGACCACTTGCCACATTTCAAAAATAGAAAACCCAACCATTCAATTACTTTTTTGAATTCTTGATAACCAAAAACCTCTTCACATCCGAAATACCAAAATAGCACCCCGACCATGTTTTCTCTCCACTGTCACTAGCAGTTATATTGTCTCTGTCACACTGAGCTGTGATTTACTGGAGCTGTCTGTCCTTCCAAAGCTATTGGAATATTCAGACATGAGTGCCTTTAATCAGCACATCTCACTACACAGCACAGAGCACTCAGGAGCCCTCTGAGCGGAGGTGGCTTCGGAAAGTTGCCTGGAATCCAGAATATACACTTTTCCAATACTTTATAGAGATGTGATTCTGGTCACTGGTGCGTCTCCTCCAGTTCAGATGGGCATGATTGACAGGTGGATTAGCCAGTCAGAGACAGGCATGGTCCATCCTTATCAAAACAAATGAAAAACATTGCAGATTTCTGCAGAACCAGTGAGCAAAGCACTAAAAGCTGTTAATCTGAAGTGAGAGGAGTTTGTTCTGAATGACTAGTGTGCTCCTTCGTTTCACATGCGTCACTGAAAAAAGCTAATCTGATTGCACCGTTGTGTCTGAGTCTGGCTCGAGACGCGACAGAGGGAGTGGTGACCAGACATATCCCTTTGTATAAAAAATACAGAGATGTCATTCTGGATTTACCAGGCAACCTTACAAGTGCACCGTTTAGAGACGACCACGGCCAACTGATTAGTTTATTAGTGATTAGTTTATTATTATTGACCCATTAGAATATAAACTTTGCCTTTTGACTGTTGCTTCAGTTCATCCATGATCCATTTTGTACTTGAGTAATGATTAACATTCATCTTCAACACATTTGAATTTTGGCTCTTGAGGCGACTACAACTCTTTTTCGTGTTACCCAATTCAGATCATCATTTCATTCTCCTTATTCTTTTCCATATTCTGTTCTTTAATGAAAGATGCCCTTCCTGTTAAAACCAGCCACACTGTGAATGAGTGATCTGAGATGGGTCTCTTACACTGCGTCATATGATTTTGGGAGAGATTTGAACAGCATCTTAAACGTTAGTGGAGAAAAACAACCTACAGTTCTACAGTCTCCCTCAAAATACATTAGAGAAAAAAATGTTTGAAATGGTATCAACTTCCTAACTTCCTCGGAACCTTGATCTATTCTGGAAGCAAGAGGACCTGTTTGAGGGAAATGGCCCACACCTGAGCCGAGGTGGAGTGCTGACGGATAACCTCCTCCAGCACTCCACACTCCATGTCTGTGCCACGCTCTGAGGCACAGACATGGACAGGGTCCTGGGCCAGTGAGAGAAAAGAGGAGCACCAGCAGCACCACAACTACCACAACCACCTCCCCCAGCAAAGGAGTCACCACCAGCAGCATAACCACCTCTTCCAGCAAAGGAGTCACCACCAGCAGCATAACCACCTCTTCCAGCAAAGGAGTCACCACCAGCAGCATAACCACCTCTTCCAGCAAAGGAGTCACCACCAGCAGCATAACCACCTCTTCCAGCAAAGGAGTCACCACCAGCAGCACAACCACCTCCCCCAGAGAACGATTCAGCAGCACCTCCACCTTCCTCAGTGAAGGATTTATCTCCAGCGTCACTTCCCCCAGGGTCCTCATCACAGGCATTGAACCTGTCTGTGACAGCCCCAGCAGAGGTTTTAGTCCCAGCAGCACCCCCATCACCTCCCCTGCTCGCAGATCAGCCCTGTGTCCCCTTTGCTACATCTACTCCCTCTAGGGACTCTTCACTCTCTTTTTCCTCCTCACCTTCACCCATGGCCGTTCCCAACCATCTAGAAAGCCTCATCAGATCAGGAATTAAGATGGCTCCTCTCACACCTAATATAGCACGATCAAGAGTTCTGGCATCAACTATGCACATCAGTCCAATTACAGAAACCCTCAGTGCTGTCCTTGAAACCTTTGGTCTGACTCAGCATGTCGGTTCTGTTTAGCTGTGCGTAGGAAAGGTTTTTATTCTGCACTCTTCTCTTTTAATGTTAATTTTATGATGATTATTTATGTTTTGATTTGTTGTTGTGATTTTCATGTCTTTCTTATTCTGTAAAGCACTTTGAATTCCTTTGTGTATGCATTGGGCTATACAAATAAACATGCCTTGCCATTAAAGCACATATTGCATGAGAGAGATGTATACCTCCATATTTGGTGAATTTATTCAGTCTTTGGAATAAAATGTTAGCCTTTTTTTACATTTTCAAGAAAAACTAGGTAAAGGCCTTAACTAATCATTTTGATTAGTCAAGCAGAACTGAGAAGTTAGTAAGAGTGAGTGAGTGAGCTGAAGATTTGATATTTTTTGGTATTTCTATGCAAAAAGTCAGATTAAACTCATGATTCACAAGTTGAATCTGTCTTTATATAAATACATTTTTTCCTACTACTTTTTTCAGCATAAATAGTAGTTTTTGCAAGAACTCCCGCTGCAGGTGTAGTTTTGTGAGTGCAGTTTGGGTCAGATACATAGAGATACGTAATAGTTTTGAGCTTTTGCCATGCCCCCTTTTTAGTCGATTAATCGATTGGCAGGACATGTCTGTAGTCCAACAAGAATTTGTTTAGGCAACTATAGCCGTATAATTTTGTTCAGAAATTCCATCCGTCGTCTGTGATCCCACTGCTAGTATTTGCCCATTTTTGCTGCGTGCCCACCACTGTGCCCAGTCCCATTCTAATGACATCTTTAGCCTTTGTGGCTCCACCATCTGCTGCTGCCCCCTCTGGAGGTGTGGGCACTGTCTGCTCCGTGGGCTCACATAAAATCCACGTCAGGGCATCTGTCATTCTGTCATGTCCCAACACCAATGGAAGACACACACACACATATACACATTTTGGAATCAAAGTGTTGGCACATTTTTCGTAATGCTGTATTACTAGGGCTTTTATCCACTGAAGAAATTCTTGTTGGACTAATGACGTGCTACCGATCGATACGTTGACTAAAAAGGGGGTGTGACAAAAGCTCAAAATGATTTCGTATCTCGACGTGTCTGACCCAAACTGCGCTCACAAGACTACACCTGCAGGGGGAGTTCATGCAAAAACAACAATTTATGCAGAAAAAATACCAGGAAACAATGTATTTATATAAAGATTAAACTTGTGAATCATGGGTTTAATCAGCTTTTTTACATACCAAAAAATACCCAATCTTCCCGTAACTCGCTCACTTCTCCTTTCTGCTGTTGTCCCTTATAAATCCTTATCATCTAAATAAAATAATACAAATTTTCATCAACTAAGACTCCATTAACCGATTAATCAACATAATGACTAACGACCTACAGCCCAATGCATTACTGCAATAAGATTAATTTCAAAGTACCTAGACCCCAGAGGCTTCAACATGTGAGTAATGTGAGAACAGTTGTAAGGACTTGTAAACATTTAGTGTTTGGCCTACACTTCCTGCATGTGTAATAGAGATCAACCGATATGGTTTTGTTTTTTTTGTTTTTTTCATGGCTGATGCCGATACCGATTGTTTAGAATATGGAGAAACCGATGGCCGTTAAGCTCTGCCGATATTTTTGGCTGATATGTAGTCGATTTTGTTGATTTTCGCCAAATGATGTACTTTTAATTTACGACAAACTCACCTACAGCCCCCTTTTACCACAAACCTTCAACAGAGCTGTGTGGTCACGTTTTGAGCAGTTATCTTTTTGCATTATGTGTTCAAATAAAGCTTTGTGTGTACTCTTTAGGCAACAGAACAGCCAAAACAAAATATCAGCCCGATAGCTGATTCACTAAGAAGTGCAAATATCGGCCAAACGATATATATCGGCCAAACGATATATCGGTCTATCTCTACTGTGCAATATGTAATTAGTTGCCAAGGCGTTGCCTAATTAGCAGCAGCATTAAAAAAATAAAACTGTAATTGGACTGAAATGTTTTGTTCTTCCACTGGGCTGCATTCATATTGTTGCGTAACGCTGACGATAAAGATGTTTAATTAGAAGAACGTGGTATGCAGTTGTTTGCCAGTTTGATTCACAACAAGTAAGACATGTCTTTTAAGAATCTCTTTAGTCGACTACATAACTTCCAAGTAACGTAGCAGCTCATTTGATGTCATGAATCTGGGATCTCTTTTCTTCCCGATAACCATGAATTAACAGATTCTTGTTATTTGATAATGTGAATATTGTGGCACTGCATCACGCAAATTACAAACAGATTATCGGTCTAATGCACGAGTTTCAAATCTGCCCATGAAGCGATGAGACGGGACTGAAGGTTGCCTCGTGTCTCGTGCTTGGAGCCTAAGCCACAGAGAGAGAGGGAGATTATGCGGGGTTTGTGTTAGTGTGGGTATCTAATATTGGCTCTTTCTCACAGACTGCATATTATCTGTTTTAATGTGTGTGTAAGACGCTGCAGGAGACGTTCACAGCGCTAGAACTCATTTAACCTTGGATATTGTTTGTGGGATTTAGGAAAGGGTGTACTCATGCGCTTGTTTCTGTCTTGCCATCCTATTAGCATTGGGCATTCAGATGAAAATAATGGATTATTCTTAGTCATATTATTTTGCTAATTGTTCATCTAGTTGTTCTGTTTTTATGAATCACTTGTACGTAAATCCAATTTTCATCATCAGTAAAAATTAGATCAGATGAAGATTCACAAACTAAATTTGACCCAGATGAAGTCATGCCATCTGAGTATACTAAGATGTTCCTTTTAATCATGAACACTAAGTTTATAATTTACTCTAAAACATCTTCTCTATAAACATTGCATTTTTTGAATCCAAGCATCCTAATTATTCACCGTGATGAGTTTATATGAGCTTTTAATAACTTTAAGGGACCAGAGTGGAGTTTTGCAGTCATGGTAAAGCTAAAAACAACTAGCATGCTAACAGTGCACTTTCTGATTTACAAACAATAAAACACTTTATAATTAGATGCAGACAGGACACAGCAGTCATATTTTGACCTCAAGAGCTGCGTATACAATATATATATGTACTGGGGTAAGACACATTTTACTCAAATACATGTCATGTTAAATGGCCTTTAAAGGTGCACTATGTAACTTTTCTGCAACTTGCTTGTCTCCATAAAGTTGGTTTACTTTGTCTGGAATGTTCCATTGTATTAAATTGATTTCCATTTCCTTCCGGGTGTTTTTATTGTTCAAAAAAATCTTTTGTAAAACATACAGCCTCTCCACGGATCTGACCTGGAACCTGGCCAGGCATAGCGTCGCCTGCTTGTTTCCATGAAGATGGATAAGTTTAATACCATGTGTGTGGAACATTCTAGGCAAAGCAGTAGCATCTCAATGAAGACAAGCAGGACTCTCCATTAGAAAAGTTCTGTAGTACACCTTTAATACTGCAATATTTTCTGCTGCGATATATGACAATTTCAAATGTTATTGGCCTAGGACTTTTGAGGATGTTTACCAGATTTGCTGCTGCTGGCCCCACTAAAGCCGGACTTCCTCCTGTTTGTTTTTATCGTTCTCTGCCCTCACACAGAGACCAC
>KN485348.1:117398-153180 GCA_000787095.1 Periophthalmodon schlosseri | reverse complement strand
TAATACTCAAATGAAAATAAAATAGTTAGTCATATTTGTAATTGCATAAAAAAGCTGGCTTATGGACCATTGAAGTCCAAAGTAGGTTACAGCAGACATCAGATATAGTGAAGTCTCAGAGAGCCTTTAGTGCAGCACATCTCTCAGTCACAGAGCGATCCTTCTTGGTGGACTCATATAATCTTTATTCTGACATTTAACAGACAGGGCGACTCAATCAACTTAACTCAATCATGGAGGAGGCAGCGAGGATATGTCCACCGTAACTTCCACCTCACTCAAAATCAGATACGAAGCACCGCTGCTCAAATCTATTTCTGTCACAATCAAATATGGCCTCCCCTTTGTATCAGCAGCATCACGTACATCAATTGTGAATGTCCCTATCTATTGTTGATGAGACATTAGGACCATTGCCATAGCGATTATCAATTTAAAACAAAATATTACATCTTTAATGGTAAAAAGTCCTCAAAATGTACATATAACAGGAAGCTGAATCGCATTAAGTCGTAACCTGACTCTCGGCAGATTCATAGTTATTCACATCAGTCTGGGATGGCTCTTGCTCTAAGCGTTTGGAACCAATGATCGGACTGTTCAAACAAATACTTCAAGTTGATTGGGGGAATCATTGTTAACACTTTATAATAACTACACCTTAATTAGTCTTAATAAAGTATGAGAAATGACTTACTTCATAACAAACAAATACTTTATTAAGAATGATTCAGGCTTAGTATCTACATACCGTATTTTCCGGAGTATAAGTCACCCCAGCCAAAAAATGCATAATAATGACATAATAATGAGGAAAAAAACATATATTTCACATAGTAGTGAGTATAAGTCGCACCCCCAGCCAAACTATGAAAAAAAGTGCGACTTATAGTCCGGAAAATACGGTAATAATGCCCTAATCGTAACTCCTACCCCTAACCCCTTAATTAAGGAGCTACCAAGCCTGTTAGTAAATTATTTGTTGATTATGAATGAAGTCTTTGTTCATGCTTTACTAAGGCTGTAAATTGTGTATTTATTATAAAGTGTTACCGAAGCGTTACAACAGTGGAACAAAAATCAAACATTAGTTACATCCAGTTGAGAGAAAAGAATAGGCGTCTTACAAAATACTGTATTTTCCGGACTATAAGTCGCACCTTTTTTCATAGTTTGGCCGGGGGTGCGACTTATACTCAGATGTGATTTATATGTGAAATATGTTTTTTTCTTCATTATTATGCATTTTTTGGCTGGTGCGACTTATACTCCGGTGCGACTTATACTCCGGAAAATACGGTAGTTTGTATTTCCATTTAAATAGTCTGAAGTACATCTGTCGGCGTCGCCATGTTTGTTTTGGTTTGTTCGGGGCAGACTTCCTCCCAAACCACAGTGCTGCCCTGTGATTGGTCAGTTTCAAGATCTAAAACATGCAAACGATTCAGCTGGAGCTGCTCAAGATTCTCAAGAGTTTGTGAACTCACAAAAATAGCGAGAATTAATTTTGAAAAGACGTGTAATTGTGATTGAAATATACACTTTATTATATTGAAGGAGATTTTGCACATGAGACTGCAAAGCCTCCGGTTTCCAGATATGTACTTTTAAATGCATCATATTTAACTGTAATGTCTCTGACCTTCACTTTCTGTGTTCTATTTGTAATGTATAGGAGCAAACACATTATTTTACAGCGTCTCACTTTAGTCCCAGGCGGTTTCTCTTTCATCCGCCTCTGTAGCGCTGCTCACCCTCAGCTTTCACACTAGAACACACTCCGCATTCACATGTCACTTTATAAACAGCATGGCACTGGGCAAACTCTGCTGGCTCTGATGTCGAGTCTATGGTCCTTGTCTGTTTTGTCTTCTGTGACAATATAACGCCATGACATTGTAAACAGGGAAAATGTTCAGATTATAGTTAATTTTATATTCAAATTTGTGTTTTTTTGGTTCCAACATAATCTTGATTGTTTCAGCCCAAGTCACAAAAAATATTCTGTGTTCAAACTGAAGAATAACAACAACAAACATGAGACTGTTTTTTATGAGTGGACTGAAATAGAGCGCTGTGGTATGAGGATTTCATTGTTGTGAACCTTGTTTTTCTGATCTCTAACAAATCACATCAGTTTGGCATGTCCTCCAAGTGAAACCTATTGGATTGCTCAGCATCTCCTCGCTCTATTGTCAATACTTTTTTTTGAAACCTTCCTATAATTGACTCAGAAGAATACTCAGAAGAAACCATCTTTATTTTGTTTTCTTGTGTTGGTCCATATTACTGCAGAGGCCTATGTTCAAAGCATGTCTTCATCTGAATTCTGAAGGATGGCACTTTTCAACATGCACTTGAAGCTAATTTAAGGCCACGTGATGCTCAGTGTGTCTGTCTGCATTAAAAACGCCATTCATTTATTTTATTTTTGTTGCTGTTCCCTTGCTCAGTAATAGTGCTTCTGCTTAATCCTCCCGGGCCTTGTAAGTTTCGTGATGACTCATTGGCCATTTCTAAACCCCAGCCACAAATGAACCAAATTGGCTGTACTTGTCCGTATGGCCTTGCTGCAGAGAGATGTGACGTGGGTTTTTGATTGCAACCACTGATCATGTTCTCTGCTTTTGATTATTGCACAGCTGTTTGCACATTGCTCAAACGGGCCTTTATTCATTAGTATGGCTCTTTTGGTCCTAGAAATTAAAGTTTCAAGAAATATATTTCAGCTGGTAATCCATTATTATTTCTTTTCACATGAAATCAAAGCCAAGTCCAAAAACCTTTCTATTTGTGCACAGACTCTGTTTGTTTCGTAATTAAAATGATAAATGTAAATCCCAGAAACGTCGTCTGCTCTGTTGATTCCAGGCTCCTCTCACTATTATGAGAACATATTTCTAAATTTGATTTGGTAATATTTGTCAACTGAGGATAATTCAGTCGTTTGTCTTCCTTATGGCAGCCTTGGAAGCTTGTACAACAAATAGATTGTGCAACAGTCCTCGCTGGCACAATTACAGCGCTCTATATTAATACAAATCAATTAAATCACACTTTTATTTTGGGGAATTGGCCAATGAGGTGTGAGAAGTGTAATGAGGCTAACTCTGGATGCCCATTACTGTAGCTATTGAAATCCTAACCTATCCCACCCTCCCTGTGAGAGCATTTACCCGCCCTTTTGAAGATACTGTTCTGTTATTCTGGTCAATGTTTTCAAAGTATTTTCTGCAGTCAGTTGTGCAGCATGTTCACCATACGCACAAACATGAGTCATGAGTGTATATAACAGCATACATCGACTAAAGTGCAACACATGACCCTGACTAAAGCCAGACTGATATGTGTAGCACTCTGAGCTCTACACATTTATCAATGTGGAACGGCTCCCGTCGATATCGTTCGGGAAGAGGAGAGACTCTCAACAGAGTTTTAGCCCATCACTGTGGCTAACTGAAAGGCTTTGATGTTAGAACAATATAGATTTTGTCTAAATGAATGTGTAGCATCATACTTCTGTTCTATTTCTAACACTGAGTACCTTGTTTTTGTCGAAAATATACACTTTCTGCATCATAGCTTAAGTTGTGTGGCTTAGCAAGGTTAGCATGACATTAAAGGGCCCATATTACGCTATTTTCTGATCTATGTTATAATGTTTCCTCATCACAAACAAACCTGGAGTTTTGTTTTGCTTCATTCACACATGTTTAACACACGACCCTGCATATTTAGGCTCTTCTCTCAGACAGAAAACACTCTGTTCCACCTTGTGATGTCATGTGGTAATACAGGCAATGTGTCACTGTGTTTTTAAACTCCATGCACCTTCATTAGAATCATTTGGATAAATTCAGCCACTCTGAACAAAGGCTGAACGGTAGCTGTTAACATAAAAACTACTACTACTACATGACATCACAAGGTGGAATAGAGCATTTTGAGCTTTGGAGATGTAGACAGACTAATAATAAAGAGTTACTCAAACATGTGTGAATGAAACAAAACACAACTTCGGGTATGTTTTTGAGGAGATAATGATGTTCTAACATGGCTGAAAGATCACAATAGTTAATTTTACATAATATAGGACCTTTAATGAAAAATATAAAAAATAATCATATATTTCAACAAACCCATGGAGGAGTAATTTATGTTGTATTTACTGGGGAAAATATCTCAATAATTTCCATGTATGGCATTTTTAAAGTGCTATGACGTCAGTTTTTTAGGAGCATGATTGGGTTAATTCATTGTATGTTTAATGATGCAACCCACAACCTGCTCACGTCCTCATCTGAACTGAACGCTTGACTTTGTATAAACCAAGTGTCTTATTTCCTCATTGCTGCTCTTCAAAGGCTTTCTGAGTCCTGCAGTGGGGCTGTGGCGGGAAATGGCACGTCATTTATATTCTGTGCTTAAGTAATAGAGAGGAAGCAGGTGGTCGTAGGTTTGCCTGACTCCATTGTAGGCGCTGTCGACGGCACACGCTAACGGCACGACTCCTTTTGATTTAACCCTGCGTGTGTCTTTTCAGGGATCCATCGAGGAGCGTCTGAAGCAGCTCCAGGACGCACATCGAGACTTTGGGCCCGGATCGCAGCACTTCCTCTCCAGTAAGAGCGCTCTTCTTCTGCTGGTTTGAAGTCTGTGTCCTTGTGTTGCCCCAATCTGTTCCACGCTGTGCCAAAGCGCCGACTTCCAGTGTATTTATAAAAAAGGTCTATAGAGCTCAACATGTGAGCGACTATACGGGTTCCGGATGGAGTTTTTGTCTTTCTTCATCACTGACGATTGAAAAAAGTTGGGACATTGAACATTAACAACATACCAGGTGTTGAGCTGTTTTGCAATGAAAAATAATATTTGTAAGTATCACACATGTAAGATCGATATTGGATTTGTTGGTAACACTTTATAATAACTACACCTTAATTAGCTGTAATAAAACATGAAGAAAGACTGAAATCATAATGAACCAATTTAGTTTATGGTAAATAGTCACATTTTTATATAGCGCTTTTCCACCTAAAAAGCGCTTTATATCAAAGAACCACTCACCCATTCACACACATTCATACACCAGTGTGAGCAGACACTGGGGGCGAGGTGGGTTAAGTGTCTCATTGCTCAATGACACAACAACAGCATTCATCTGTGGGAGATAGAATCACACCACCAACTTGTAGGTCAGTGGCTATAATGTTTATGTTGAGAGCGGGATTTGAACCACCAACCAACTTAGCATGCTAATTGTTGTAGCATTGCTGTGACAACAAACTCCACTCTAATCTCTGAAAGTTGTGAAATACGCTTGTAAACTCAGTGAATAATGAATAACAAGGGTGAATTTTATGAGTGCAGAAGTTAAGTGAGGAATAACTTCATTGCAAACTGTTTCAAATGAACCAGTTCTGTTTTTCATATTTTAAGACAGTAACAATCTGGCACAGTGCCGTCAATAAATACCAACTCTACCCCTTAATGAAGTAGTTACTAAGCCTGAATCATGCTTAGTAAACTATTTGTTCATTATGGATTAAGTCTTTCTTCTTTAAGGCTGTAAATAGTGTATTATTATAAAGTGTTCATGATTGTTTTTATACCCCACTATTCTTCCATTGTTTTGAATCAGTCATCGCGGACACTCTCTCATATGAGCAGCCCGACCTGTGCATTGTTTTCCTTGTTGTACCTGCTGCTCTTCAAAGGCCGCACACAAGGGAGCAGGCAGTGCACAAATGTGATTTAGCCAGCCCGCTTTATACTGATTAAGCAGTGTTTGTGTCCTCACCAGCCCCATTGCATTTTACTGTTGTCATGCTGGCTCCGAGGGGCCACAGTGGAGCTTAAACAGTCAAAGTGTAGAGCCAGCTCAGACTAGTGCTCCCCGAAGGAGCGTCTGGCTTTGGCTTTGTTTTCCTCTCAGCCTGGTTGTTTTATGGAGCTCAAGCACTAATGCATAAACACACACTGTCAGCTTTTACGTTCACATACACCTTCTGTGCTCTGTCCAATTTATTTCAGACCGGCACATTACCACCTCCGTCTCTCAGCTGTAGTTATTGATTAAGGGTTAGCATCTAATATTGGCTGTCTCACCTACTTGTGTTAAATGTACACACAAATATTTGAGACAGTATGACATAGCACATAGTAGAGGGTGTGGCCCGTGTAGTGTTTTCAAACATATTCTGACGATCACCTCAAAACATTTTTGTTTTTTTAAGATTAAAAAGAAAAAAAAAACAAAACTTTTTCTTTCTCCAGTCTGCCCTTGAAGTGCTGGACCTTTCTCCAAACTTCATGCATAACTTATCAAACAGTACTTGGAACAGTCTTTATAGTTCTCTGGAACCTAATAACACTGATGATGTGCAGTATGCCCTCTTTAATGCTGCACTGAGTCCCCATGTTCTCATCACTGCAGTCTGCCGTCCTCCCTTCTTCTCTCCCTCCCTCCATTATCCTCCCTCCTTTATCATTCCTTCTTTCCTTACCCTTTCTCTCTTACCCTCCTGTACTGTATCAGCCCAAGCCAAACAGCCTAAGACTCTGCAGAGGGCCCATACAATAGAGCTGTTCTCTGGGCTTTCTGAGCCTGTTGTAGCTGTGTTAAGAGGCTCTGAATGGACCCGCTGTGTGGACACTGTGTCAAGGAGCTGGTGCACAAAGGCCTTTCATGCCTGACATGCCTATTCTGATATTTGTGTATCTTTGTGTTTGTGTAGGTTCAGTGCAGATACCATGGGAGCGTGCCATCTCACCCAATAAAGTGCCCTACTACATCAAGTAAGTATAAGGAACTGCATGTGTTCTCTGGACAATGCCAACACATGAATAAATATGTTTTTAAAGTCAAGCAAAACAACAGTTTCTTTATTAGGCCAGAGCTGAGCACAACATCCCAGCGAGGGACTAATTAAAACCGCGTCGAGAGCCTGAAAAATCGCAAAAATCAAGTATTAAACAAGACTGGACATACCAGTAACTGGTATCGAAAATAAGAACTCGATGAGCTCTAATTTTGGGCGAAAAAATAATGAAACTCAGAAGCGCCACCTCAAACTTTGATTTTCATGGGGCCAATGGGAGCCCGACCCAAAAAAAAATAAATGTAAATGTAAAAATCTGAAACTTGCCACGAAAAATAGAACATGACATGACAAAAATGATATGGCCCCGCCCTAAACCGTGCCCTAAATCGGCCATATTGGATTAAACTCGGGAATGAGAAAAGCACCTCCTCGCACAGTTTTCATCACAAAAACTTCAAATTTGGCCAAAAGACACCAAACCCATTTGCTATTAAGATTATCAATTACATTTTGAATATGGTGTGGTCATGGTGAATTTTCAACAAAATTGCAATTTTTAGAAAATAAAAAAAACACTCTCTTACACACATTGTTTTCAGCTGAAAGCAATGATATGAAAATCAAGGCTCTATTTAACTAAATGACAAAATATTTCCTCTCACACTTGAATTTATTACACTGTGGATTTTTATTCAAAAAGCTTGCAAATTGGTCAAAATGAACTAGACCCATGTGCGATTACAGACTGCTCTTTTGAAAAACAAAACTTGCAAAATGTTCAAAACTAAAAGTCTGAAGTGGATTATTTGAGTTGATGTTATTAGACCCTTACACATGTCAATCATTTATAACAACAGTGACTTGGTCAGTGGTGCATTATTGTGTTTTGCACAGCAGCAGATTCTGTATTTTACCATTGGCATTTACCATGGTTCAGAGCCACATGCACTGTGTGCAGTGCATTTAATGTAGGACTATTCTATTACATTTCACTTTTAGTTTATTATTATTAAATATAATAAAATATAATATTATATCTTAACAACGTGTGAATTTAAATAAATCATTTTGTGAATTGATTTTCTGATAAATTAGTTCCACTTTGAACAGGTCATGAAACATACAGTGTTTCAGGTCCTGGAGCTCAAATCTGAGAAGGGTTGGCTCAGCGTGTGCTCAGGGGTCAGGGAGATGTTTACAGCTAGAGCTGTCACAGAAACCGCAATCAGTCACACACAAGAGCTCAAGTGACCGCGGTAACTGCATTTTTGCATTATAAATACAAAATGGCAGATTTCCAGTCTGAAAGGGGACGTGGTCACAATATAATTTTTTTGTTCCTATTGCCATGGTGCATCTGGTTACCAAATTTGGTTTGGCTACGCCAGTGTTTTTGTCAGGACATCCCATTGGCGAGGACAGATTTTTGGCTTGTTGCCATGGTATCGGGTAAGGAAGCTGTTAATTAAGACGTACATGCCAAATTAAAATGTGTGCATATTTATCTGTGTTCATGCATAAAATGTATTTTGTATATTCTTGATCAAAGAAATACAAATTCAAAACCATAGCATCTCACATTTACAAATACAAAGATAAAAAATATGTGCGTGATTTCTCAACTTGTGAATATGCATTTATGTTTTGTGCTTGAGGTTTCTCTCTTGAGAACACGAGTCGCTCTGTGATCAAACTCAATATGACGTCACTGCTCACAGACATTAAGAGTCGAGCAGGACTCATGGATCGGGAAAACACTTTGCACACTTTTTCTGTACATCATTGTATTTATTGTGGATACTTTCTACAACCCTGAAGTTAGAGAATTAAACAGACTTTTTTTTTTATTTTTGATTGATTTTAGCGATTCTGAGGAGAATTAGTGCAATGCAGCGTTACATAGCCTGCTTCTACTGTTACATTAATAATGTTATTTTTAGCTCACTAGGTAAGGTTTATTAGTAGTTTCTTTTCTCTTTTTTCCATTATTATAATTCTACGTACGTCATGGCCATTTGATTTTTGTTTATGGAGCCAAAATAATTAGCTTTTTGCCCATGTTTTCCTCGTGGAGTGGCCTTCAAGTGCCCAGTATAGATCATACCCTCCCAGGCTGGGCAGAGGCAAAGCTGTGGGTAGGTGAGAGGATCTGGGCAGTGTTAGATGGTGGATACTCTGTCTGAGGTCCCCTTTTTGAGGCAGAGCAGAAATCACTGTGTGAGGCTGTTGACAGAAAGCACCGGCTCACTGCCTCAGCGGGGCTGGGGAGCGCTGTGACTGGGGAGCGCTCTGACTGGATAGGCCTTCTACTCTGTGAGGCTGACTTGCTCTGGAGAGCGTTTGGCATTTCCACCTCTTGTTACTTAAGCAACACTTCAAAATGACCATTAAAAATAAGGCGATGGAAACGCAGTGACATATGAACTACACAAAAAGTGAGCTTTATTGACATTTGAGCAGCAACGGTTCGGCAACTAGGCCTTCATCAGGCATGTGGTTTGTCTGAGGCTCTGGAGATATCTTAAATAGGTGTGGCTGGAGTGACACCCAATGGGAGACTCCAGAATGCATGATGAAAAAACTTACATATACAGTGAATAAGCAGCACATATAGCTGTACAAGATGTAATGCACACGGATCACATTATATATATGATCAAAAATGCTAACATGGGGCATATATAGATGCCATGAATATAGCATGAACAAACCTGCAGATGTATATTCATAACAATATGTGTAAATGCAAATGTAAATAAAACTTCTAGGTTTATAGGAAGACATTCAAATTGAATTCATCATTTAGTCCCTTCGGTGTAAGTGTCTGGAGGCTGTAAACCCAGCAGGCTTTGCGCTGTTTAAGTAGCAGATCATGATCGCCTCCTCTAGGGGGCAGGGCACCTGCTCAATGCCCCAGAAGCAGAGAGTGCACACATTAAGGTGCACGTCATTTAAAATGTACCACAATGGGGTGTTCTTTGTCATTGCACCGTATGGAGCTTTTATGCTCACTGATCCTCTGCTTTAATTTCCTTGTTGTTTTGGCGACATTGGCCAGGCCACAGGGACATCATAACAGATACACAACATGTGCAGAGGCGCAAGTGATTATGCTCTTAATGAAAATCTTTTTCCCAGTGTGAGGATGTTGGAAATGGTTGGTTTTTGTTGTGTTGTTGCACTGTGCACAGCTACCACAATGATAATTTCCATTTGGGGCGACAGAAGTGTTTGTCCAGATGTCGGGGTAACACTGGAGTGAACAAGGTGATCCCTCTAATTTTTGCCTCTCCTATTGACAAAAAGAGGTGGATGTTGGTTACTTTTAAAATGCCATTTGCATTTTGTCATCCTCTGCATTCTAATGGATTTCAAAAAGTTGGCAAGCCATGAAAAGGTTAGCGTCTTTATAATCTATAGCCTCCATGTAGCAGTCACTTTGTAGAATTAAAACAGAAATGAGAAACAAGCCCCATTTCAACTACAACAGGTGTCTCAACATACAAACTGCTGCAAAGTGAAGCTATGCAATTATTAAACCGCCTAACCTGATGTTGCTATACCATACACATGGAGCACATCAAAAACAGGACTAAAAGGGGACTAATTCCGTATCTAAACCTGGACTACACCAGGACCAGGTCTACCGTGCAGACTAAACTGGGGTCAAACCAGGATCTAGAGACAATTGTGAACTCACCATTAGCTTTGAGCTGTATCTAATGACAGTCTTCTGTTGCATCCCTAGACCCGAGGAGGATTTTCTATCAATTTTTTTACAAAAGGTTTCAATTGGATGACTTTTATCAATTGGAGAGGGTGGTTTTAAAGTTCAAGGGAACAATAGGGTAATTGGGGCGATACTTTTGAGCTTTTTGGGAGTTTTGTTGTATGTCACAGGAGAAGGGGTAGATTTAGTTCATAGTTTTTATATACACCAGCTTCTGCTTGTATGGGCTGAATTTTGATGGGAGGATATTTCGATTTGAACTGCTTTGGAGTGCACTTGGCTTCATTTTGTTGGAAGCAGTTTTACATTTTCAGACTTGCCTTTAACTGCCGAGGCACGGTCGTTATTTTCACCCACAATAATAAGTTTAGGTTCTGGCTTTGGGACAATCTGTGGAAGTTTAAAATCCTCCTGTGCAACTTTTGTCTCTGTCAAGACCACTCTGTTCTTGGGCCTCACTGATTCCCAGTGAGGCCCAGGCAGTGGGGGGCTATTGAAGATGCAACGGTAGAAGTTTCTTAGGTGGAGAAGTAGAAGGAGGTGTTGTAGGCGGTGTTGTAGTGGGGCAGAGTTTGGCTGTTTCATTCTACTTTCTCCTTGATCTTTTTGGACTCTGGAGTAGAGCCGTACCTCTGCACTAACTCACAACTAGCGCCCGAGTGTACGGACAGCTCTTTGTCAATTTTATCCTTACCATAAAATGCATTGTGTTTTCTTTCTATTGCCTTCATCTTCCTCAACTGCAATAATGTGTCCTACCACGACTATGCAGATGACACTCAGATCTATGTGTCACTGGCAGCAGGTGAATATGGACCAGTGGATTCACTCTGCCACTGCATCCAACAGATCAGTGTGTGGATGCAAAACAACTTTCTCCAGCTCAACTCAGACAAGACTGAAGTCATAGTCTTTGGCCCACAGAAACAAAGAGAAAGTGTCAGCAGTCACCTCCAGTCTCTCTCTCTAAAACCTTCAAATCAAGTTAGAAATCTAGGGGTAATAATGGACTCAGACTTGAACTTTAACAGTCACGTCAAATCAATAACATCTGCAGCTTTTTACCAGCTAAAAACATTGCAAAAATCAAAGGTTTACTATCAAAACCGGACTTGGAGAGACTTATCCATGTGTTTGTCTCCAGTCGGTTAATCTACTGTAACGGCCGGCTCACTGGCCTCTACAAACGAGTGTTAAGACAAAAAAAATGGCTCTACAGCACCACCTTTGAACTCCTATGGCACAGGAGACGCATGTACTTTGTTTTAGGCAAATTTATGGGAGTGATAAGACACACGAGGACAAACTTAAAACATAATTGGAGCAATACTCTATATTAAAAATTAATCGCTTAGACTATGTGTTTATAAAATGCATCTAGTCCTTTATTTTTGGCCTAAATCAGCTCAGATTTGACATGCCACAACTACACACATGGATTGTCAAAAAACATCTTTTTTTTGGGATACTCTTTACGGTTTACACGTAGCAGCCGACACCTTTTTTCCATATTTCTTCGATGATTTCTCAAAGCCACGGGCATTGGGTGAGAGAGCTCAAAATGTAACCACTGGTGCAGAATCCACACATGAACAGAGCTAAGAAAAAAGCACATGGCCGCTCGACACAATAGCGCCCCCTATAATACACATAAAAGATACAAACATTGTCCAATTGGCATGAAACTTGGGTAAGTAATTGCAGGCCTCAAAACAATTGACAAAAAGTCAATTGGACCCAAGTCATATTGTTTATCGTTAGGTTTGTGGCAACATCAATGTCTGCCATTCAGATCCTATTGAACTTATATAGAGAGAAAAATATTACTTCATGCAAAGATATGGAAAATTCACACAAACATTATTTAGGCTACTCTAATCAGAAAAGTCAATTACACTGTAGCTGTATTATGCACGAGGTTGCTGGTTCAAAGCCATGGACACTACCAGTACAAAGCAAATGCCACACTGCAGTATAGAAATAGTGTGAAGGGGGGCAGATAGTGGCCTGGGCGGCTGTCGAGAAGGGAGAATGACATGCCGGGGCGGTTGCACGTCCCTCAACGGTCGTATGGGAAAAGCGTGCACAGAGGGGCGTGCGTCATCATCGCCGCTTATGGCTTTAATTAGTATTATTGTTATTAAAATCAAGACTATTCAGTAAAGGTCCACATTTGTCCTTTTGTATTATTATTTTTTTTTTCATCGACACTTGTTCAAAGGAGTAGCTAGTTTGATACTAGTTTCTGGGTATTGTTTTTTTGATAACCCTACTGTCAATTGGGCTGAATGGAAAATGGAAAATACTGGGATTGATAAAAGGTAAATTAGAAGTGTTTTGTCGTTCTTTCTCCGTGTTACCTGATCTTAGCCACTTGTGCCAGACTATAACTAATTATTTTTACAGTCCTGCTTGTGATCACTCCTCTCCCGTAATCACCTGTAAATGAATCTAATTAATCATGTTTGAAAGTTTCAGTCCTATTATCTTACATTAGCCTATTAGCTTACGTAACACTCTCGGTGGCAGGAGTAACTCCACTGTTCACCCTTTTTGAAGACCACACAGTTTTGTTTTTATTTTCATCTGTTTCTTAATATGTTTCTTTTCCAAAACACTCAATGCAGTAATTGAACAAACAACTGTAAGCTTGTCTTTTTGCGCTCGAGTGTTTCATGTTCCGTTTAGACTTTGAAATAGTTGACAGGCAGGACACGCCATGCACCACTATTGCAGAGACTTTGAAAACCTTTGTACATTTTTGACAAACAGCCAATTAAAGGCTCAAGCATTTTAGAAATGTTGCCAGCGTCCTCTTTTTTTCCACCCGGGCTCTCTGCTCCACCTGCCTCACCTGGTCACTTAATTCCTTTTTCATCTTGATCTCGGTGACGTCTGGTTCTCCTGTCTCATTTTGTCTTTTCTTTTGTTTTTCTCCTAACAGCCACCAAGCCCAGACAACATGCTGGGACCATCCAAAGATGACAGAACTGTACCAGGCGCTGGGTAAGTGAAGAGACCATTAAAAAGTCCTCGTATAGTCATACTCATTGAGACCCTGCTGGGCCCCCGTCGCCCCTCTCTCCAGTCACTGTGAGACTCCTGTCACACAGCTCATTACTGTCCCTGGATTTGGAGCACCTCAGGGACTACTGCAGGGGTGTCATTAACCTATGGGGCCCAATTTGCCAGCGCCCTGATTGCTTTTTCTTTAGCTTTTAATTAATTGTGATGAGGGGACATGATGTGTTGTGGCGATAATCTGATCTGACGTCTAACTAGCAGGAGACTGAGGGAGCGCATTGTACTAACAGCCAACATGTACGTGAGGCTGTTTAGATACTTACCAACAATCAGGCCATTATCCGATTACTGAAAAGGCGTCTAAACAGCAAAATCTGATTTAATTTGTAAACAAGTAAAATACAGCAAAAAGACACAGCAATGTAGCAAAGGCAAAGATTAAAGACAAACTGTAATATAGCGTCAAAATGATACTTTAACTTCCAAATTCCACCATTACACTAAAAATTCACTTGGTGTTTTGGATTATCAACTTGTTGGATTATTTTATTACTCAAATAATCAGATTTTTTGGCCATGTAAATGTATCCAATGAAGCATACACGATTAGTTGAGTGAATCTAGCAAATAAATAGTCAAAGAAAAATTCAAATCTGTCAACTGGACAAAACGTTGTAGGAGTGAAGACGTTTCGCTGCTCATCCAATTGCTGCTCCTCTATTGTTTACAGTTTCTGTTTGTTAGGTCGGTTAGTTTCAGTGTAGTTAGCGCCTCCCTTCAGACAGATTTAAGGCGGTGTCCAGCAGTAATCTGACCAGAACTGAAGAAGCGGCTTGGATGAGCAGCGAAACGCCTTCACTCCTACAACTTTTTGTCCAGTTGACAGATTTGATTTTTTTCTTTTACTATGGATCAGACCTGGACGACTGAGGGTTTACACAGACATCTAGCAAATAAATGTTCAAGATTTAAATGAAAATCCTAAAAATATGTGTTGCCAAGGTTTGAAATAGTCAACTGGGCACACATCCAGAACTCCTTTTTAATTCTCAGGTGGCTGCTGGTAGATGGGTGAATATACAGTACACTGCAAAGGGAGTTTTGCACTGAAAACATTTAATCCAGCTGTTTACTGCATAGACGTTGTACTAAGTCATTAGGGCAACTTTATGAGACCTTCTAGTGATGTGACGTTCAAGAACAAGTCGGCTCTTTAGAACGGTTCCGTAATGTGAACGGTTGGATCCTGATCTCATTTTTTAAAAGAGCTGAACCTTTTCCTTTCTAATTTGTATGCATTTTTATACTGATTAACACTGAACCCACATAAGAATCAGCACAGAAGTTCTTAGACCTTGTTTACTATGGAAAACACCCGGATGACTGAGCTATTACACACAGCTTGTTTTTGTGTTGAACATGCAGTTAAAATGGCTGACCAGTTTGTTAACAGCATCAGATTGTAACAGAAAAAGCATGTGGTTTTCAAGCCTCAGTAGACCACGTAAATTTTTCTTTTTTGAATTCAGTAACTAGGCGTGATGTGGTCATAAATCCAACAGCAAACTAAATAGCTCTACCCCTAGTAAACTTCTGTACAAGTCATGATACCACTGTATGCAGATCTGAGATAGGGTGTAATTAGTGTCTTGGATAGCGTGATAAACAGCACAGTGTATTCCTCGATGGCATCATGGAGCGGATGTGAGGGATTGCATTGTTTTCCCTCATCAGTTCATTTGCTCTAATCTCTTATCTCTCTCTCCTTCCATTAGCGGATCTGAACAACATCAAGTTCTCGGCATACAGGACGGCCATGAAGCTGCGGCGGGTGCAGAAAGTGCTGAGATGTGCGTACTGTATTTCAATACTGCTGCTCTTCCCCCTCACTGTAATATCTAATGTTATCAGAATGGATCCATTATGACCGGCTCTACTTTGGGAATATGATCTAACCACTATAGCGTCTTTATATAGCCATCTGCTAAAAGCCAGCGCTAATCAAAGCTATCGATAAACCAAAAGCCAGCCAAAATCAGTTAAGCTTTGCATATTTTCGCTTATATCGAGATTCGGTGCTTAACATAAATTCGATTTTTGTCTCTAAATTTTCTCACCTGCTGCTCCTCTCTGACAGAGCCACTCCTCTTTGGTCTTGGGACGTGCATGTAATATACTGAATTAAAAAGGGCGACAGTACTTTGGTTGTTTGAGTGTTTGTCCACTAAACGGAAGGTTGACGTTGTGTCCTTGGGCAAGACACTTAACTCACCTCTCCTCCAGTGTGTGTGAATGGGTGAGTGGTTCCTTGACGTAAAGCCCTTTGAGTGCCCTGAAGGTGGAAAAGCGCTATATAAAAATGTGACCATTACCAACGCTGACAGAAAGATAGATGGTATGTCATGTTGTCACCGGTAGAAAAAGTTTCAAAGGTAGTTATTTGAACAATGTTTTTTTAAATTGAGAAGTTTCTGCAGTTTTTGGCATCCAGAAGCGAATATCGATCTGTAACTGCTTCCTGAAATTTGATTTTAAAAACATTGTTGACTACTTCTGAAACTCTTTCTACCATGGACCACTCCTGGATGAACGAGGGATTAGAATGACTCACGTTCTTAGTAAATCTAATTAAAAGTAAATTACAAAACAGTAATAGAGGATAAACTAATTCTCTGTTTGGTTTTGATGCATAGTCTTTCCTGAGCCGTATTACCACTGGGACTTTCACTTATCATTTTAACAGCACTCAACTGACTCCAGATAGTCCAGTTTGCCATTGCAAGTATTACATCCTATTGCATGGCCTTTTCTTTGTTCTTCAACCTTTTCCCTGCTCTGTACCTCAGCACACGAATGCATAATCACATCTCCACTTTAATGATCCCAGTTTTGCTAAGGCTGTAACTGCAGCGGCACATAAGTGAAATAACAAGACCATACCATTAGACCTCCAATAAGGTGCGTTTAAAATCCCATTGGCGCTTGCTGTTTCTCTTGCGTATTCTTTTATCTCTTCCCCATGTTTTCTGCTCCAGCTGATAACACCAGAGTATTTAATTGCCATAATAACTGCAGTACTCTCTGGTTCATGAATGACTGAGCAGTGCCGTGTAAAAGCCAGTCAAAAGTACATTATGGTGAGGATACTAGCCTTATCTCTCTGCCTTATTATCGCACTATCCAATTATACCTGGCGTGGGGCTTTTAGAAGCACTACCAGGGATGGGCCATCAAATTAGTTTTGCTGAAATCAGATTTGTGTCACTGCTCTTGAATCATGCGGCCGCTCCTTAAGTGGGAGAGAGCGACGAGGGAGCGCAGCCAGCCGTGCTCCTTTGGTGGAGGTGAGAGATCCTGTTCCGTGTAGTTGGGCGTTTGTCTTACTAAGTGGAAGAGCATCTATGAGAACGGTGCAATGCTTTCAAGCGTCTTCAGGTTAGCTCGCTGTATATAAGACACTTAAAGGCCCGATTTCTGCGCTCTATGAAATTAATCTATGAGCAATAAAGCAAATGGGTTTATTATGACTGGTGCTGCACAATTAGGTTGAAATAGTCTTTTATCTGGTGGCAGTTCTTAAATTATACTGACTGGATGAGAGCGCTTTATGTTCTATTTGTTGAATAATATTCCATAGAATCTAGACGTCATGGGGTCAAACGATCAAACCCGAGCGTAGATGAACGAAAAGGAGTGCAAGAATAAGGGTATTCAATGGAACACTGTATATAATATATATATTGTATGCATGTATGTGTGAAATCTATGAAACATTTGTGAGTCAAGTGCTCTCCAACGGCTTCAGCAGGTCTGTATTCATTTGACAACCTCAGTGTATTTCACAGTATTCTATTGAAGAAGGGGTATTATATTTTCTCCTCAACTATGATGGGATCAGACTGATAATGTCCTGAGTGATACAACAGAAGTTAAAATGAAATTATGTATGAAATAGTAAAATATGTTGTAAATAGTGGCACACAATTTAGTGTGCTAGTGCTTTGAGGGAATTCTTGGTAACTTCTATTTTTTCATTTCAATAATTCTATTTTATTCCGCTCACTCTTGGGAGAGGAGTGGAGATAATGAGGACTGAAATAAATAGACATTACCTTGAAATGTTCCGTTAACAACTTCATGACTGTAATTCGCCATTTACCAATTCAACCTTTGAAAAACGACTGTGTACTTATTATAGCTCTGAGAATGACTCTCTCACAGCTCATTGTGATAACTGCTTTTCCATGTTTCAGCTGCGTTTCCCTCTCGTTTCTGTGCCGCAGTGGACCTGGTGGCCCTGAACAGTCTGGCGGAGGTGTTCCGGGAGCAGGAGCTGCAGCAGCCTGACCATGTGATGGACGTGGTGGAGGTGATCCACGGGCTCACGGCGCTGTACGAGCGGCTGGAGGAGGAGCGCTCCGTCATGGTCAACATCCCCCTCTGTGTGGACATGTGCCTCAACTGGCTGCTCAACGTTTATGACAGGTGCGTGCTCTGAGGGTGGCGATAATACTCTTACCACGGTCAGTGAGAACTCCAATGGCTAAACCCTGTGCGTTAATACTGCATAACGAACACGTAGTCCGGCAACAGTTAAATCACATTTTATATCACTGCTCTGCGTCATCGCCATAACATCACCATAGCAACGTGTAAACAAATGCTCAACTGCCTTGATTAGAATGTAAGGACTAGCCTCATTTAAAGCACAGAAATAACTGATATTTGAGATGTTTACAGTGAACAGGCTTTACAGATTCAGGTGAGTCATTTCTATGTGTGTGCAAGGTGCGTTAAAACTGCATCACTAGTGTTGTTGGATGTGTTAAGGTCTTAAAAAAATAAATAACACTATGACTTACTGTAGCTCGCCGATGCCTTCAACCCAGGAACTTTTTTGTGATATGATTTTACATATTCCGTGAGAAACATGCTTCAGGAAGTTATTTTGTTGTTTGAAGTCTGTATTCATGTGTAGGCGTTCATTAGCAGCCACGTTGCCAGGTCAGGGCTGGCAACATGGCAACACGCGTGGTACCTGTCAAAAATGATTGTACAGATAGTAAAGTTTAAACTCCTTTTTATTTCATAATTCACCAAGACTTGTTGGAATGGATGAATATTTTCATACAGTCGCCAAAGGAGCTTGTGAATATTAAAAAAAAGTATCCTGTCGCTAGAGATCTCAGTCTGGTTTAGTCTCCTAAGTAAGTGTTTAATTATGTGCATATTTCCAGCAGCTCAAATAGGAGCAAACTTCACAGGTCATCAGCCAGCACCTTATTCATGCAGGACTGAAGCATATCCAAATGTATGTGATGTAATGAACAGGTTTACAAAAATCTTCTTCTCATCATTCGTTTCTGACATGTTGCCAAAACACACACGTAAATAAGAGTAGGTCCAGATATTTAGTAATCTTAGTTTTTTGCTCTATAATATGAGATAAAACGAGAAAAAAATAAAGTCTGCATTGAATCAAACAGGCTTGTGCAATAGCCTCCACACCAGGCCGTATAAGTGTAACATAAATTTGTGAGGATTATGTTCCCGGCCAAATGACTCCTTTCCTTGTTCTAAATGAGGTTGTTGGATGTTAGGCCATCTTCTGAGGATATTATACTTCACAGTACAGGCCTGACTGTTATAAGCTCATTTATTCACTATCTGCAGTGCTATGCTCCTGATAGACGTCTGACAGAACTGCATCAGAGTCAAACTTACATCGCGTTAACTGATAAAACAGGTCACATGGAAGGAGGGGAACACAGCACACACGAAGGCTTTAGAAACTGATAGGGCTTTGCTGTTTAAAACCACTGCATTATCTCCAAGGAAGTTAATAATTCTGTGTCTATGGTCCCAGACACAGGTAGAACATGCAAACTCCAGACAACCAGCAATCATGTTACTGTGCTGTCTTTAAAAGTTTGGATCATAAATGTAAGACTAAGACTGGTTCACGTGTGGGTTAATGGGCCGCGCATTCACACCAATACAGGATTCTTTGCATTTCACTGCAAGATGCCAACGGCGCCAATGCTTCAATTTTCTGTCCCTTATGTTCAGTTTTCTCAACGATCCGTTTTGTTACACCAGTTATTAATGATTTGTACTCTATGACCTTTACAATCAATAGCAGCTTTCTGAAGTACACAGTTTGCTCCAGTTTGTCAACTTTTATAATTGTCTGTTCTGGCAAGACATTGATTCCTTAACATTCATCCACAGCTCTTTCTCTCTCTCTCTGTAGACTACCACCACACTGAGAAAACACCCAAAGCTACTTAACAAATGTTCAGGCCGAGTGCCAGTTTTTTTCCTCTTGCTACACTGCGGTGCATGCTAGGCTAGTCTCCCACTCTCTCCTCTCTTTGATTGACTGTGTGGTCCCATCCCAGGAGAGTGCGCTGGGCTCTGGCACTGCAAACCACAAGAGTCACCCCACTCTCCCTATTTAATAGCTAGCTGCCTCTTAACCACTAGCTGCTAATGAGAGACAATCACGGACTTTATCCTCTGCATAAATTTCTATAATTGCTTTTTGTCTTCCAATAAACATGAGCGGTGAATAAGAATGAGGATTATTCGAGTGGCCGTTTTGGTTTATTTATGACGGTATCAGCACAGTCTGTGTTATTGCTTGTGTGTGCATATAGTGCTGTATATCGTGAGATTGGTGCAGGAGTGACGTGTCTCCCGGGATGATGTGGTGGGGGGCGTATTGAGGATGGCACCGGGAGCACTGCAGAAAGTGTGTAAAAGGTGCTGACAGGATGTGGTCCCTGCTCATGGGGAGAAAGGAGAAGTGCTGTAAAGCTGTCACATATGCTATAGTTCATTATGATTCTGGCTGCAAAGGAATGATGCAATAGATCTGTGCTTTTCAACTGCTCTGAATACAAGACTTACTTCTGGATTCATTTTTTTACTATCTCCAAATACTCCAAACGCCAATGTTACAGATGTTTATATAAATGTTTACATGTTGTTTTTTAATTCATAACTTGTAATAGTTACACTGAAGATTTTCTGTCTGTTATGACTTTAATATAATTAAAACACTTTGCTAAACTAGTTTTCTATTTGGCATGAGACTGCAGTTATAATTGTGCATCCAGTAGATTGTGGGTTTGATAGCTGTGCCTCTGACGATAATAACATGAGTTTATGTGTGTGTGTTTATGAGCTGTGAAATGTGTACATTCAAATAGCTTTAGTGAGTCAATATGACATACTGTAATTAACACTATTGTCCAGGATGTAAACCTCCTCAAAGTTGCTCCAGTAAGAACTATCCAACTATTTTCTAGTGTTATGAAGCAAATCATTTATTTAACTTTGTAGTTATAAATGCTGACACTAAAACTTTATTCTACACTCCATCAATCCACTTTTGGCCATGGCCCACCCTCGAGTATGACTAATGTTCCTGCCTTAAAACCAATCTGCAATATTTTACCAGTATCCCCCGCTCTGGTTTTGACAAGCAACCTCTGAATTTCTTCTTTCCAAGGCAGTGATTCAATTTTATACTTCACTGAGCTGATGTTCTCAGATGAATATGATTCTCCACTTAACGATTCAAACGTTAATTCAATAATCCGGCCTCTTTTGCCAACTGCTGCCGCTCGCTACTGCGTTTCTCATTCCCTCATTGTTGGCATGTGAGCTGTGAAATCCGAACACGGAAAAGAACTGCGCCTTAGTAGCCCCTTTCCAACTTTGAAATGATAAAGATAAGGCCTCATCCATTTCCACTTGGCACTCTCATATAGCCTCAGTTTACAACACAGTGATTCTATGTAGTCGTGCATTAAGTAGCATTAAGTGGTCTACTTTGTCTCATTCTCGTTCATCTGGGAATTGGAACAATAACTGTACACTACATCTATTCCCTGAAATGCCTCTAGAGCCTTTTGATGTGCCCTGGTTTCACAGTTTCAATGACCTGCTGCTCTGACCCATGTAATAGTAATATAACAATAATGACTCACATTTGTATTGCATTATTAAGCCTCTCAAAGAGCTACTCTGCAGTTATTCTTCCTTCTGTAGCCACATCTGCCTGTCTCCTCCTGCATCAGAGCTAAGAGTCCTTGAGCCCTCTGCTCCCAACGACGCTGCTTTTTCTGTTCTAATTACATGTTGTGGACTGCTTTAACTGGTTTTTGGTACATAGCTTACATAGCATATGCCTTTATATAATGTGAAACACCAAGACTGAGGTGACAGTTGGAAAAACCTTGAAAAAATGTAACCATAAATATACAACATCCATGTTTATTCTTTAAGGGCCCATATTACACTATTTCTGATCTATGTTATAATGTTGTTTCCTCGTCACAAACAGACCTGGAGTTGTGTTTTGTTTCATTCGCACATGTTTAACACACAAACCCTGCAGATTTAGGCTGAGTTCTTCTCTCAAACTGAAAACGCTCTGTTCCAGCTTGTGATGTCGTGTGGTAACACAGGAAGTGCTCCACTGTGTTTTTAAACTCCATACACCTTCACTAGAATCATTTGGATGATTTCAGCCCTGAAATTGCCAATCTCTACTGAACTAAAGGTAAACGGTAACTGCTAACTTGAAAAGTACCACTTCATGACATCACAAGGTGGAACAGAGCACCTTAAGCTTTGGAGATGTAGACAGACTAATAATAAAGTGTTACTCAAACATGTGTGAATGAAGCAAAACACAACTCCAGGTGTGTTTTTGATGAGGTACCAACATTATAACATACTTAAAGCTCACAAGAGTCAATTTTGTGTAATATAGGACCTTTAAATGTTATACTGATGACTTACCTTCATTGGAAATCTCATTTTATTTGCATGCGGCAACTTATACAGTAATGTAGTATTGGTTGGCTGTACATATTGCATTTTGTGGATGCTGTTCTTGCTAAAAAATACGAATACTATTTTCATGATAATCTTTTTTTTCTTTCCTGCAGCCCTCGAAATGGGAAGATGCGTGTTCTGAGTTTTAAGATGGGTCTGGTGAGCTTGTGCAACGCCGACGTCCATGAGAAGTACAAATGTGAGTGTGATGTTTGTCCCTAATGCATCTGCACAACCCTCAACAATGAAGCAAAACAGAGCCCTAGTAAATGCCAGCAGAACATAAAGGCGTCCACTTAGTCTAATGGAGGAAATTACTTGGGCCCTCTAATGCAGAAAGCTTTCTTTACATACGCAGTGCACCGGGGGCCTTAAAAGGATTGCTTGTCAGAAACTCAATTCATGTATTCACATCTCTAAGGCTTTCTCTTCACAAGTCAACTAGCACTGATTTTACTTTGATCATAAATCATGTCACCACGTTTATTACCCCGGCTGAGATAGGATTTTACTGTTTGGAAATGGTTTATAAACTGCTTTTTCATCTGGGCTAAAACGGTGAGTGAGCTTTGAGTCCACAATAGCTGATGTGAGCAGCTTGTATTTGATGGGGGATACAGGGGAACACAGAAGCTGGGGCAGGTTTACTCATGCCTGGCACGCCATCTGCGATAACACATTGGTTATCAATTCAAACGTGTGAGACGAGACCTGTTTCTCTGGATTTAGGGCACGTGTGGTTTCCATTGCATAGGTCCTTTCAACAAACTTCATAAATGTATATTAAGAATTTTAGAAATACCTATCTAAGTATTGCATATGTTAGCAATTAAACTTCAGAAAACCACAGAGTTCACCACCTGCTAGTCCTCAGGGAGTTGTTATTGCCTTGTCTGATATGTTGCACAGTATGGCATTAAATTTATTTCCTTATATTTCCTTACCTGGCCAGCCAGACCCACAAAACTTTACAAAGAAGAGTGGGTCTGGAACCGTATCCTGTCTCCCCAATTTCAGATAGACATGGTTGACAGGCGGATTAACCAGTCAGAGAGACGCACGGTCCTTTCATGTCAAAACAAACATGATGGCTTATGAATAAAAAAAAGGGAGGAAAAAAACGCTGGGGACTAAGAAACAGCACGGATTTCTGTAGAATCAACAAGCCAAGACCACACAGTTATTTATCACAGATTAAAAAAGTTCTACATTTTGGTCTGAATGTCACGGGAAGGTTTGAGAGGAGATTTCTTCTGCATTTGAGAGACACGTGATACAGATTAGCGGCTGTCAGGAAATATATATGGACACAACCAGGTGATAGTAACATGAACAGGCCAGATCTGAGAGGTGACCCCACTCACAGTAAGAATGCATGTTTTTTATCAGTAAAAACACACAAAAAAAGGCAAGATGCATAACTTTAAAGCCATACTTTGAAAACAAAAGAAAAATAAAATCTGTCAACTGGACAAAAGGTTGTAGGAGTGAAGACGTTTTCGCTGCTCATCCACGTCTTCACTCCTACAACGTTTTGTCCAGTTGACAGATTTTATTTTTCTTTTGCTACGGATCAGACCTGGACGACTGAGGGATTACACAGATACACATACTTTGAAATGTCCCAGGCAAAACAATAACATCTGCAGAGACAAGCAGACGGGGAACCCACCAGAAAAGTGGCACAGTGCACCTTTAAGAGTGGTGAGAAAATAATTGTATAATTTGTCTGACATTAGAGAACAATGTGCCTTGATACTGAATGAGATAATTCACTGTGTATTCACCAACTTTTATTAAAAAAAAAAAAAAAAAAAGATTTGCCAAACCTGTTCCAACTGTCGAAATAATGAATAAAATGACCCTCGCATTATGTTTTGTTTTTGTTCAAAATTGTTTCCTTATCTTGACTGAAACAACTGAGAAGAATCTGTAATGACATTTCATTTGCTGTTTATTGTGTTTTGCCAGAAACTTTCAAAAGCTGAAATTATGTGTCAGGGCAGATGCGGCTCAATGAATTATCTCACTTTCAAAACTTCATAAACAGACCACATGAGCAGGGGCCCCAGAGTCTTAATAGAGTGTTTGTGCAGAATGAATAATGTCATTTCCACTATTTAAAAGAGTTTAGTGCCATTGTAACTGTCCAAGGACACAGTCACCTCAGTGCAGAGCTGCTACTTCAAATGTAAATTACTTGTATATTGTGATTCATAAATCTAGAACTGAAAAATTCATCTCTTTCAAACTGTTCAAAGACAGTTTAATATGAAGCTCAGGTTATAGGGACTGTTTAGAGGGCACAGATTCTGATGTAGCTAAATAAAACACGGTGTGACCCCTGTAAGAAAGGCACACAGACACAGACACACTGGTCCCGTCTAAAACCCGTTATGTTGTTTTCTGCAGCAATCAGAAAGTGTAATGGGTTGCCAGATCCTACGACCAAATCCAGTATACAATAAACTCAAAATGGTTCTTCCTGACAGGTGAACATTCTTAGTACATGACAGCTAATGGTATCCCAAGTTCAACTGTGATTGCGTGTCCACGTTTAAACCAGTAGGAGCATGTTTATTTTAATGGATTTTTTTTCAGACCAAGGTTTAGTTTGTTTTCATAGCTGACAGTTTCGACTGCTCACTAGTGGTCTTCCTCAGAGTGGTCACATGATGCCGCTGTGACGTGTTAGGTCAGCTGAAAACAAAGTAAACAAGTTTTGACGCTGTCTTCCTACTGGTGGGGGCAGGACGACAGCGCCATCTGCAGTCCGACTTCTTCAGGACAGTATCCCAGGTGTGTGAGAGTAAAAAAGCCCCATCGTCCCGGTTTAAAGATGATGCTGTCGTCCCGCCTCCACCGCTAGTGAGCAGTCGAAACTGTCAGGTGTAAAAACAAACTAAACTTTGGTGTGAAAAAATAATCTATTCAAATAAATGAACTGAAGACCAGATGAACCTCATTGGACCAGTAGGAGCACACGTTACAGCTGTGTAGTGTCGTGACTAGATTTTCTTCTCTTTCTTTGGTTGCAGTCTTGTTCCGTCAGGTTGCGTGTCCAGGTGGTACCACAGACCAGCGGCACCTCAGCATGCTGCTCCACGAGGCCATCCAAATCCCCCGCCAGCTGGGAGAGGTGGCAGCGTTCGGGGGCAGTAACGTGGAGCCCAGTGTCCGCAGCTGCTTCAGAGTGGTGAGAGCAATCTGCCTGACACCTCCTACCAATGACACTGATTCGTACGCAGGCTGATAATAAACCAACCATATATAAAGTACTGTAAGTATACAGAAAAATGCAGAACACAGTACTTTGGTTGGGCCACGTAGCACTGCTTATAATAAGTGGACCATTACAAGTGAGGTAAATATTTGAACTTTAAAGGGCCCATATTATGTTGTTTTCTGACCTATGCTATAATGTTGTTTCTTCATCGCAAACATACCTGGAGTTTTGTGTTTTTTGTGTTCTTTTTCATACATGTTTAACACACAAACCCTGCACATGAGTTCTTCTCTCAAATGGAAAACCCTCCGTTCCACCTTGTGATGTCATGTGGTAATACAGGAAGGTAAAAGGTGGCTGTTAAATTGAAAACTACCACTACATGACATCACAAGGTGGAACAGAGCATTTTGATCTTTGTAGATGTAGGCAGACTAATAATCCAGGGTGAATGAAACAAAACACAACTCCAGGTATGTTTTTGAGGAAGTAACACCATTATAACGTGACTTAAACCTCAGTAGAGTCAATTTTGCATCTTTAAATTATACTAGTGAGTATTGTATATTGTTTGTGGGTTTTTTGACAAAAGTGAGAGATGAAAACACACCATTGTCTTTGTGAAGATGACACCTGTGTGTCCTCGCTCTCAGTCTGACTCTGTAGAAGTAGTTAAATGCAGGAGAGGAACTGCACAGATTGTTACAAAGCAGCAGACATTACCTCAGATGAATATTTCATTGTGTTGCTTTTAATGCATGTAAATCAGAGTCAGCAGAGGCTGTTGTTACCCAGTATATATCGAGTCCAGGGAAAGTCTGCGATGTTAAATTGGGACGTAGCATAAGCATGTACCCGATGGTATGCTGGTGGAGGGCTGGGCTAATCAGAAAGTCTATATTAAGTTATATTAAGTTGCTCTGAGTCGTCTGAAGGGTTGAGGCTGTGTGACCTGCACCCGCTGACATTATACACAGAACCTCTGATCATGATGCCATTGTTGGGGTCGGGCCAGCACTTCTCATAAATTGGCCCTTCTAAATCTGTTTAAGTCCCTCATTTCTGAAGCACATCTTAATTAGCCACACTTTATTCTGGGCCATGCTCACTGTTTCTGCAGTGGCTGATTAAATCAATGTCTTCACCTATTTGCTCCATGTGAGGGCATTTAGCTGCAGATGAAATATCCATGTTGTGAGAATTGGGGCCTGACCCGTGCGCCCGTTTATCACTTGGCTCAGATATGATTGACATTTGCTGGCACTGCAGTCTGGCTCTGCACCAGCGTACAGCAGCAAACTTACGCTCGCAATGATTTTCTTGGCAAAGGTTCAGTGCACTGAGGTTATTAGATCAAAGTCAACTTTGGAAACAAAGAAAATGCTTATGCTTTTATTCGGTGGAGACATTTGGATTCCACAAAGTTGTGCAGTTTAGAGGATGAGGGGCACACAGCAGTGTTTTGATAGCAGAGCGTTTATCCCACAGACTTTTATTGATGTTTAAAGCTCCCATCTGCTCAGTGCAGTTTGGGACACAGCAGCGTGAGCAGAACAGTCAGGTCCAGGTGTGCGCTGAGCCAGAGGTTGTTATCTGACCTCCTGTGAGGAGCCGTCTGTCTCTGAGCTCTGGAGAAGAGCTCCTTATCCCCTGAGGCCCAGCACCTCCACGTGCCCTGCTGCGCTGTGAGCACCATGCACACACACACATACACACACATTTATTATGCTGCTCTGCTTGAGCAGTAGAGGCAGCCCCAGGGAAATCAACCTCTTAATGCATCTCTGATGCAGACTTAATGAGAATTTAGCACATCAAGGATTCTCTGCGCTTGGCAAGTCATTCTTTTATTAGCTTTACTTCCTTTTATCCCACTTTCTGGAATTCTCAGGAAGGAGGTGCCCAGACACAAAGAGGCAGCCTTACGTCTGCTGTCTCAGCCGGGTAATTATGTCTTAAAGTTAGCACTAGCACTGACCTTGTTATGTATGTGTATCTATTGTCTCTGTCCATTTGCCCTCTGCTGCCTCCACATATCTCTAATGTACAGCCCTGTGTTCAGGCCCCGGGGAAAGCCACCATCGAGGTGTCTCACTTCCTGGAGTGGATGAGCCTCGAGCCTCAGTCCATGGTGTGGCTCCCCGTCCTGCACCGCGTGGCTGCGGCTGAGTCCACCAAGCACCAGGCCAAGTGCTCCGTGTGCAAACAGTGCCCCATCAAGGGCTTCAGGTGAGCTCCATTTCACCGCAGGGCTGCCACTTACATCAGCAGCGTCAGACAGACTGTGATTGACAAATGCACTGTAACTCTGAGTCCACTGTCATAAGCTTGTCTTACACTGGACTAACATCACCTGTGTCTGTTGGTTATGTGGATGTGGACAGATATCGCAGTCTCAAGCAGTTCAATGTGGACATCTGCCAGACCTGCTTTCTGACCGGGCGCACCACCAAGGGAAAGAAGTTACACTACCCCATCATGGAGTACTACACCCCCGTAAGCCAAACGCACACTGACAAAATACAAATGTGAGGCTTTAGGAAAATGTCAGCGAGTACAAACAGCTCCTGGTATCAGCAGCTCTAGATGAGTTATCTACTCCGCAGGCTGCCATCCTTTTACTGTGTCGGCTCTTATGTGATGTTCACCTTTTTATCATAATCCTACTGTAAATTATTTAAGTATGATTAAGTGTGATTACACAGCGGCTTCTTCTAGGCTCACACACTGACATTTACCAGGGGACCATTTTCTACACATACACACACGCAATATCTAAAATCTTCCAACTGTTATCAAAGATGTAACAGTGATTTCATATTTGCATTCAAGTAAAAATGCTGTTGAAAATTGATGATTGATGATGAAGTTAAAACACTAAATAGATGTACACATTTTCAGTGGCATAGTAACTTGTAGTAAAAGGTAAGGTTGGACCAAAAAATAAATAAGACCTTCCAGTAATTCTTAAATCATGTGTGTTTTGTGTCCCCTGCCTTCTGCCTCCCGTCGACTGTTAAATTGCACCGCAGACAACATCAGGGGAGAAGATGAGGGACTTTGCCAAGACTCTGAAGAACAAGTTTAGGTCAAAGCAGTATTTCACCAAGCACCCACAGAGAGGCTACCTACCTGTGCAGTCTGTGCTGGAAGTCGAGGCCTCTGAAACGTGAGTCCCACTCCAACATGCCCCCCAAACACAGACCATTATCACGCCTGGCCACTATATTTCAGCTAAATGGGTCAAAAGGACATCTCTTTGTGATTTCCATAATGATATTCTACTGTGCGCTGTCTGAATCCAGATATTCTGAGCACATGAGCGGGTCGCACCCAAAGGTAAAAACAAGTGCAAAAAAACAATCACTCTCAAACAGGGCTCAGGGCCAGTGCAGTACCACACACAACAGCATCATTATACATGCGCACATCTGTCTGTGGGGGCTCTGCTCTTTGACCTACAGGGGGTAAACAATAGACCAAATATGCAGGTCTTTAAGTATGGTTTTGTGTAAGTGGCTTTTCAAAGCAAATATTCTACAGAAGGTTAATGTTTTGACTTTTAATTGATCTACCTAAATCAGTCTGCAGGAAGAGAGACTTGGACTGTGGATTTTGGCAAAACAAGTTCAGAAGAGAGAATTACATTTTCAGTGTCTAAAAGGGCACGTTCAAAGTGGCAAATTATGCTTTAAATCAGACGCTTTGGACAAGTAATAAATAACAGATTGCATGTGTGTATTTCTAGCATAGTGTCTCCCAACCTTTCTCCCTCAGTGACCCCTATTTTACGTGTCGATACCCAAACAGCGCGACAAAGCACTGCCTTGTTTATGGATATCCACAGTTAATATAGCAACAAAAGCAGGGAAGCGAGGAAAAGGAATGATAAGAATATATGTTATAGTAGCACCTTTATATGCCCTCCCTCTGTCATAAAACTGACCATATATCAGTTTTGTTTGAGCCTCTTTCTAAGAACCTCTGGGTAGCCTTTGGAAAACTAACACTTAAGAGTAAAAAATATAAAAAGTGTGCTTTGTAAATCCTGGGATAGAATCTTCCCTCCACCTCAGCTTCTAACTATGAGCTGCTCAGAATGTTGGGATGTCACATGACCCCGACCAGTTGTAAACAAGGTAAGTAATGAAGTGTTTTACCTTATATACAGTCAGCTTTTGAACTCACTCACTTGGGATATCGACTGAATCTACCATCAGATTATGGATCAGTTTATGTTGGGGTTAGATCCAGATGAATGCAGGGGTTGAATATATATCGAGAAACACTCACTAAACTACAACATGAAAGAGTAGATTCAGTGGTAGTGAAGCATCCCATTGTCTTCATAGCCACTTACTTTCCTCTTTCGTGTCATTGTCTGCTGTCTTTCCTCTTTCTGCAGGCCCTGCTCGTCCCCCAGACTGCCCCATGCCGACACACACAGCCGTATCGAGCACTACGCCAGCAGGTACACAAACGCACAGTGCTCACAATTACCAAAGTTTTTGTACTCCCCTTTCCCCTCCTTTCCTCCTGGTAATAAGTCCAGCTGGTCCGACCTCTGGCTCCACCACCACTTGTTGATTGAAGTATTGATTTGGCTTTGGTCTTGTTCTCCAGCCTGGGCAGACACTGCTGTACTGCTATTCACAAGTGGGATTTGTGCCAGTTGGAGGTCAAGGGGCGTCTGTGTTGCTGGCGGCTGGTTGTTGCTAGCGGCTGGTTGCTTGCTAGGGGCACGCAGATCCGGTTGTTCACCTGGGAGCTGTCCTTGTGGGTTAGTATCTGTCTGACAGGTTATAAACAGAGAGGGACATTGGACGCCCCCTCTGTGCTGACAGCGTAGCCAACACTCGCGTTGTGTGCAGTGAGCCAGCAGCAAACCAGACCAGGCAGAATTGTTCCTCCGTTC
Organism: Periophthalmodon schlosseri; assembly: GCA_000787095.1. Lineage (NCBI taxonomy): Eukaryota > Metazoa > Chordata > Actinopteri > Gobiiformes > Gobiidae > Periophthalmodon > Periophthalmodon schlosseri. The sequence goes on along the minus strand of KN485348.1, from coordinate 122,611 downwards.
TTGTCCTTGTCTTATCTCAAATCCCACTCTGCTATTGTCTCCAAACTGCAAATGTATTTTAGACTTCATTCATGCTCGACTTTCCATTTTATCACAAAATCTTTTCCCCCTAATTTATTCACTGCTCCTCATACAGTTTTTATACCACTACCGTAGGCACTAGAGGACACGGCCAAAATTAACCATAAATGAAAAAGTGTGCCAAGGGGAAGGCTTATTTAATTTTAATGAAACAGAAATCTACTGGTCTTGGTCTGACCTTAATAAAGTTTGACAGGGAATGTTATAAGGTCAAATCAGACTCTACTGCTACAAAAGCTGCACTTTCACATTAAAAAGTTTCATGCATTTAAAAAGTCATCACCGGTTGTGTTGCTGTGTGTTATTTACCACTCTAGTTTGCTGGTTGGATGGTCAGAAAGATAATTTTGACTTTAATTTAATTTTAAGAAAAGGTCAGGAATAGGCAGAGGGACGAACTTTTTGCCTCAATACAAACTGCACAGTAAAGTTACATTAATATTTCTGTTGCTGTTGAGAATTCAGTGTGACAGTGCAATGTCCTGAATGTGGATGCTCAGTAATAACTTCTGCCTGTTTAGCTGTGCATAAGACTGAAAGGTTTTAACTCTGCACTCTTCTCTTTTAATGTTAATTTTACGATGATTATTTATGTTTTGGTTTGTTTGTATTGTGATTTTAATGTCTTTCTTATTCTGTAAAGCACTTTGAGTTACTTTGTGTACGAATTATGCTATACAAATAAACTTGCCTTGTCTTGCCACCATAACCGTAGCTTCTTAACATTAGGTAATTTGTTGACCTCTTGATGCTTTCCTTACATCACAACTTTCAAACTGCAGCATAAAAATATAATGAAAATAATAATAATCCCAGGGTTAAGTACATGTTGAAATAGCATGATGAAGCTAACACTGTCAAAGAAGAGGACGTCTGAACAGTATCTGGACTGTGCCACGCTCTGTCTGGTGTGAGCACTGCTCCACAGATGCCAAAGTTGTTATGAAAATGGGCCATTTTATCTGTTCTTCAACAGCTTACAGAACAAACTGCTATCATCTTTTGCTATTTCTTTCTTTTTCTCCCCAGCTTTTTACTTGCCAGTTTGCATAAGAGGTTTTATATTCACCACATTTCAAAGATGGAATGGAACAAAAGTACTGTTAATGATGCTTTTCTTCTGTAGAGAAAATGCACTTTTGGAACTATTTTGTCATAACTTTTTGATCTTCAGGGTAAAATTGAAACAAGCTGACCTCTGAGGAGTATCAGTAGTACCCATAGTAGTTACTAGCAGTAGTTTATGCTTTTTACTAGTTTAATCTCTGCACTTTTTATCTTGAACTAAACTTAATTAAACTTAGCTTAATTAATATTTGTATCTATTGGTTGCCAGCTGTAGTTGTCTGGTTGGGCTAGATGCTTCTTCAGATTTACTTTTTGAGCTACCAGCACAAGAACATGCAAAATGATTGCTATTGTACAACTGCAAATATTTGAAATTCATAAAATACATTTTGTGAGCATTTTGTGGACAGGTGTACAGTACGTGCTGTTGCTCTCGGGTACCACACATTCTTTTCTCTTGTCCTCTTTCTCTCTCCTCCCCTCCTTGCCTCCCACGCCTCCTCTGCGCTCAATGCAAAAGAGACTCAGTCCCTTTTATCTTGGGCCCTGCTTCCACATGACACGGCGGACGGATGAGGGGCACATAATAAAAACCTCTTAGAAGTCTGTTAGGATTCCTCCCTTCTGCCACTCCACTCTCTCACTGTTTCACATTTGGATCCATGCACACAGCACATGTGCGGCCATTGCTTGTATCCTATTACCCGCTGCCCTATCCCTCATTTACTGTTCTCATGGCTTGTGGTACTTCCTGATGAATAGTGTTGCCGGGTAAATTACGAGCAGTCAGCATTTCTGGCCTCAGTAACAAGACACAGATAAATCCTCAGCTTCTTTCAGCGATGGACTTGCAGAGACACAGTCCGGTCTTGTGCCTGTGATGTCATTCAGACATGGAGTGATCTCTCGACATTGGACACTAGTTTTGTCTTGTACTTTTGTGGTGTACTTTATTACAGTGTGTATATGGGAGCAGCACAGGGGCTGTTGGATCATATTTACGATGGATCCCTGTGTTTCTGTTGTTGTGTTTGAAAGAAGTATTGTTGTGGTGATGTGCAGTGGAGTCATATGGTACATATTCTTTTATTAACCTTCATATACTTGGATCAGTGAATGTGCAACTATGTGGGTTGCAGTTTGTAACTGGTACAAATAAAAGGCAGGTAATGCTGACAAATGGGAGACAGTCTACTTTTTTGTAATGTATAACTTTGTTTATTAGCTTTCCAATGGTCCCACAGTTTCACCAAACGGTGTGAGCACTGAGCTTAATACAAGTTGTTGGAAGTTTTTGCCAATGCCATTTCTTTGTGTGGTGTGAAAGCGCTTACAGAGCAGCCTGTGCAGAGCAGCTGTCCACACACTGTCAGAGCACAGCCACAAGCGCTGTCCTTGGTCCTGAAAGCCCCACAGCTGCCCCCCCTTCCCCCTCCTCTCTTTCACTGACACACAATGTGGACTGGGTTAGCAGCATCTTTCAAATAAACGTTTTTACTGTCTGCATGGTGTAAAACTGTCCAGCATTTTATTTGAATTGTTTTCTCTTTCCTTCTGGACATGCGCACAGCTTTTGTGCTCCATAGCACTTGTATTTAATGAGTCAGGGATGTTTACATTAATTTGCACTGGTAATGTACAAATACAAATTGGTAATACACGTTATGCATTTTTTACTAAACAGCTTTTTTAAAATCTTATTCCCAAATAACCAGCCACTGCCATGGCTACCATCTTACAGTAGCACTCAACAAACGTTAGCTAACTAAACTAACCAAATCATTTCAATGAATTACTTGTTGTCAGTAATACTCGTAGTTGAGATAGTAGTTGTTATTCATTTCTTCTATTTCTGGTGAAAAACATTTTCTGTTCGGACAAAGCAATTTTCTTTTGCGTAATAACAATGCCCCGACCCCATAGTGTCTTGATTCCCTTTGTTTACATAAATATGCAGTAATCATGTGCACGCATTTGCTTTGCGCTTACAGATTGGCAGAGATGGAAAGCCAGAATTGCTCCTTCTTCACTGATAGCCTCTCTCCTGATGAAAGTCTGTGAGTATATGGCCACCCACACATTACTACCCTCTCATTACCGTTAAAGGCATTCTGTGGCCTGTTTCAATGCACACTGCCGCTCCTCTTGACACATTTGTTTCCCTTTGTTTATGTGTAATATGTTGTGCTGCACTTTGGAGGCACGGCTGCTCGATCACATAAATAATCAGACATATAATGAAAATGACCCAGTGTGAGGGAGACCAGCTCTCTGTGATTACACTGTGTGAATGGTAAATAATACATAACAGCCTTGAGCGCTTGTAGAATGTGGGATACTGAAATGACTGGCTAAAGAAATACATTGTTTTATGAAAGAAATTTTCAATTGGAGTTTAATTCTCAAGTCTCAAGAGGATTCTTTCAACAAAAAAAAGGAAGTGCGTCATCAACTGGTTTGACAATTTACCATTTTTTCTGGACACGGTTTCTACATCCCTATTATATTTTAAAGGTACAGCTGCCTGGCCTACCCTCCAGGTTGTTTAGCTCTGCAGATGTGATAGAAGTCAGCTCATTATTTGGCAAAAGTGATTGACACTATACCTCCAAAATCCCCCTTAAAAAGGTATTCAAATGCATGTGCTTAAACTGTGTCTTGACCATGTGTCTGCACCACTGCATCATCCCTATTTATGGGTTTCAGCCTCCTGTTTATAGGCACCATTCTGAGGGCTATTTTCTCCTCAGTTGTTAATTGCTATGGCAACACCATTGTGCTCATTTTTCATCACTCTGAAAGTCTGAGACCCCCTTCGCCCCTTTAATATTTTTTATGCCTTAAAGTGTTTCTGCTGCATGACCCTATAGCGACCGCTGTGCTTTGTGTGTCCTGCTGCTGGAGACTTGAATCATTCATGTCCTGTCTATAGTGAGCCTGACTTTGTGATACTAATCCTAGTGTAGCTTGGGCATTATCCAAGTTAACTTAAACCACCAGCAGAATTTGCATGTTTTTAAAAGTTTTTAGTGGCAATCCTAAACAAGCAATTTCAACTTTAGAACAAGGTGTTTCTTTTATTGTTGGTAAGTGGCAGATGTGGAGAAAATAGTTTATTAAAATGGATTAATAGCAACAAAACAGTTACATTAATGAGTACTGTATTGTTGTTTTACAGTGATTCCAACGAGCATAATGGCAAAAACTACAGTCACGACGTAGTCTAAAACAAATATAAGTACCGATTGCCATCAGTAATGTTTAAAGTCGCATATATGTGGATTTGTTTTAGTGTAAATCTGAAGTTTAAAAGAAAATGTGAGATCGAAAGCACCAATCAGACTTTTGCTGTTACAACTTTAATAGCAGTTCATTCTATAACACATAAAATACTTTGATTGGACTGTATGTGGAACAGTGTCTTGCTTTCAGGCCCACTGCAAAGACGCATTCTTGTTTCACTGTTTCATAGTTTGTCTGACCTTGCTGCAGTGGTGTGTTTTTGCCCGATCCGTCCTGTCTCCTCTCATTGCATCACCTCCTTTAACTCCTTACCCGGAGGCTGGTGGCCTGAATGCACTGCTCTCCTCCTCCTCCTCCTCCTTCTCCCCCTCCTCCTCCTCCTCCTCCTCCTCCTCTCCCTCCTCCTCCATCCCTCCCCCTGCTCTGTGCTGCTGTGGCTGTGCTCTAGTGGCTCAGTGTGCTGTCTCCTGTGTGGGGGACTCAGGGATGAAGACCAGTACCTCCTGCGTCACTCCAGCCCCGCCCTGGACCCGGACTCCCCCTGTCAGCACATGCTCCTGGCCCAACTGGAGCACCAGGACAAGGACCAGCTGCAGCGCACTCTGGCCCGCCTGGAGAACGAGAACAGGTGAGGGGCGAAAAGAGGTCGCACTGGCTCTATGGTAATACAATCCAATACACTTTATTAACAGCACATAGTAGACAACAGTAAATAAATAGAACATTAAATGGAAAGCATAAAAACTCATAGACTGTATATATAAATGGACCTAGCTAACCCACTAGCCGCCGCGCTTTTGGCCCCATCGACCTGGCTCCAA